>CP092885.1:43750234-43820598 GCA_030710605.1 Cordylochernes scorpioides | reverse complement strand
TAAAATCGATACTTCTCAAATTTTATTAATAACTAGCGGAGGACCCGGCTTCCCCGTGTTTTACCCGAGTAAAGGTTTGTGTCTAACGATCTCTCGATAGAGTGAACATTTTTCCCGGTCCCTTATGAAAAATACTCGATAGGTTGAATAAAATCCATATTAATCGGTAACCCGAAGTAAAGGTCTGTCTACGAACATTTGTTTAAAACAATTCTCTATAAACTTATAAAAAGAAATAGATATATTTTGATAATTTGAAACTGATAAAGTGATCATTTTTTCCCGGTCCCTGTGTGCCGTGTCATTCTGAATTTTGTTTGTCTTCCTAATTTTCTTCATTACAAAATCATCGTTTTATCTAAGTGAACATTTTTTTCCCGTCCCTTGAAAAATACTCGATTAAGGTTGAATAAATTCATGTCGTTTATGGAAGATGGACGAAGTTCCCGGAGGTCATCTTGGTAAGCTCCCGCGAGGCTTTTTTTCTTGTCTACTTGGCACAGCTGTGTCACCAACTCTGCCTGATTGGTCGGTGGGTACTTGGACTGTCGGCCGGCGGCCGGACGAATCCATTCTCTCACGGGGTGGGGCAGATCTAAGCCTATCTCCGTCGCAAGGTGGCGCTGCTTGCGAGTTAAAGCTACAAATCTCAAATAACTCTAAGGATATTAAAGATATTGAAGAAAATTATTTTTCGAAAACCTTTCCGGGATATGCCTAATAATATCCCAAATTTTCACGGCGATTGGAATTATGGTTTTTGAAACAATAGAGGAACACACACACACACACACAGACAGACAGACATTCAATTTTTATATATAGATATTTCGCTTAATAACTAAGAATACTTGCTCTAAATCGAAATATTTTATCGCGCTCGCTCGATTTGAAGATTTACACATGTGTATATCGTAACTAATCTGACTGTAAAGTTTGGAGCTGGACGTTTCACAAGAAAGAGTGACATCCCACTGGCGCCAAATTTTATAATTGTAACGAATAGTGTTTGAATAAAACATTTAATCGGTAAACCCTGGCGATGCCCGGGTCATTCGTCTAGTAGATTATAAACACAAGGTAATAAGACCACATCCATGATAAGGTACAATTTGGATTATAATTATATATAATAGTCACGACCGTCTTTCCTCAACGGCCTCAGTCACGGATGCGCCTGCATCATCATTATGATCATTATCATATCTAATGATAATAATAATATAATTATTATTATTATTATTTATTATTATCAACAATATATCACGACCGTCCTTTCCTCAACAATTCCTCATCTTTGTCACGGATGCGCGCGCATCATCATTATGATCATTATCATTATCTAATGATAAATAATAATTATTTTTTTTTATTATATTATTACATTATTTTATTATAGTAGTCATTAATATATAGTCACGACCGTCTTTCCTCAATTCCTCATCGCTGTCACTGATGCGCGCGCATCATCATTATGATCATTATCTTCTATAGAAGCTTCTATCTTATAATTATGTATATTTACAAAAAGTCAATTCGCTCGCGCCTCTAGCGGTGAAAATGAGGGGTAATACCCGCTGACCCTAATGTACATTGTAAAGTTTGGAGCGGGACGTTTCACAAGAGTGACATCCACGGCTCCAATTTATAATTGTAATCAAATAGTATTGGAATAAAAATATTCAATCGGTTAACAACGGGCGTTGCCCGGTCATTCATCTAGTCAACATATATAGTCACGACCGTCATTCCTCATGTCACGGATGCGCGCGTATCATCATTATGATCATATATCATTATCTAATGATAATAAAATAAAATTAATTTATATTATTATTATCAACATATATAGTCACGAACGTCTTTCCACCGTCAATTCCTCAATTCCTCATGTCACGGATGCGCGCCGCATCATCATTAGTATAATATAAAAAGCCAACAATGAAGAATGAATGTAAGATAAAAAGCCAAGAATGAAGAGTAAATATGATATAAAAAGCCAACAATGAAGAATGAATGTAAGATAAAAAGCCAACAATAAAGAGTAAATGTATATAAAAAGCCAACAATGAAGATAAAATGTAAGATAAAAAGCCAACAATGAAGAGAAAAATAATATAAAAAGCCAACAATGAAGAATAAATGTAAGATAAAAAGCCAACAATGAAGAGTAAATATAATATAAAAAGCCAACAATGAAGAATGAATGTAAGATAAAAGCCAACAATTGAAGAGTAAATATGATATAAAAAAGCCAACAATGAAGAATGAATGTAAGATAAAAAGCCAACAATGAAGAGTAAATGTAATATAAAAAGCCAACAATGAAGATTAAATGTAAGATAAAAAGCCAACAATGAAGAGTAAATATAATATAAAAGCCAACAATGAAGAGTGAATGTAAGATAAAAAGCCAACAATGAAGAGTAAATGTAATATAAAAAGCCAACAATGAAGAATGAATGTAAGATTAAAAGCCAACAATGAAGAGTGAATGCAATATAAAAAGCCAACAATGAAGAATGAATGTAGGATATAAAGCCAACAATGAAGAGTGAATGTAAGATAAAAAGCCAACAATGAATAGTAAATGTAATATAGAAAAGCCAACAATGAAGAATGAATGTAAGATAAAAAGCCAACAATGAAGAGTGAATGTAATATAAAAAGCCAACCTTGAAGAATAATGTAAGATAAAAGGCAACAATGAAGAGTAAATATGATATAAAAAGCCAACAATGAAGAATGAATGTAAGATAAAAAGCCAACAATGAAGAGTAAATGTAATATAAAAAGCCAACAATGAAGATTAAATGTAAGATAAAAAGCCAACAATGAAGAGTAAATATAATATAAAAAGCCAACAATGAAGAGTGAATGTAAGATAAAAAGCCAACAATGAAGAGTAAATGTAATATAAAAAGCCAACAATGAAGAATGAATGTAAGATTAAAAGCCAACAATGAAGAGTGAATGCAATATAAAAAGCCAACAATGAAGAATGAATGTAAGATATAAAGCCAACAATGAAGAGTGAATGTAGGATAAAAAGCCAACAATGAAGAGTAAATATAATATAAAAAGCCAACAATGAAGAGTAAATTCTATATATATAAAAATGAATGTTTGTCTGTTTGTATGTTTGTTTGTATGTCCGGTATACAAATTCGCAGTAGTTCACTAATTCAAAACCAAAATTTCCATACATAGGTAAAAAATACGGGGAAGACGATAGGCTATTTAAAACTATATATAAATCAATTATTAAAACTATATATTTTTATTTATATAAAACGTAGACACTTCGGCCAGTTGGAGTTTTTTATTTTCTCAACGTTTCAACAAAAATCTTTTGTCTTCGTCAGGAGAAATAAATATAAAAATAAACATTTGGCGAGCGTTAAAAATTTTTATATAAATATGAATGCCGGCCAGGCAACCGCTATCTTTTCGATATATATTTTTAGTCATAAAATGATGATGACGATATTGCTTTATCATGTTTGATTATCAGATACAAAATTATATCGGGAAAAATTCCAAAAGCGGAGACCACGGGTGAAACCAGTTCATTATTTTGTACGCAGGAACAAAATTCTAACAGAAAAACATTCATTCGAGCAGAAAACAAAAGCCAGATCATCTTTCTATAAAATATCGCTTCTCAGACACAAAATTTGCAGCGGGACGTTCACAAGTGTGACATCCACGGCGCGAATTTATAATTTTAACAAATAGTATTCGAATAAAAACATTTAATTGGGTAAAACCCAGGCGTTGCCCGGGTCATTCGTCATTAATATATAGTCACGACCGTCTTTCCTCAATTCCTCATCGCTGTCACGGATGCGCGCGCATCATCATTATGATCATTATCTTCTATAGAAGCTTCTATCTTTATAATTATGTATATTTACAAAAGTCAATTCGCTCGCGTCTCTAGCGGTGAAAATGAGGGGTAATACCAGCTGACCTAATGTACATGTAAAGTTTGGAGCGGGACGTTTCACAAGAGTGACATCCACGGCTCCAATTTATAATTGTAACAAATAGTATTGGAATAAAAACATTCAATCGGGTAAAACACGGGCGTTTGCCCGGGTCATTGTCTAGTCAACATATATAGTCACGACCGTCTTTCCTCATTCCTCATCGGCCGCCTCTGTCACGGGATGCGCGCGCACATGGAGGTCACGTGCTCGCCGGCAGCCAACGGGGCGCGCGCCGCCGGCATTAAGTCATAGATTATAAACACAAGGAAATAAGGCCAAAAAAAATAGTGTGTGATAAGGCACAATTTGGATTATCTACTTATATAATTGCCTTATTCTGTCTGTGTGAAGTTCACTTTGTGAAGTTCACAGATAGATTTTGGTCAGAATGGATAAAATAAAAAAAGTGTCAAGGGATGGGAATCGAACCCACGACCTTCCGCTTACCGGGCAGATGCCATGACCACTAGGCTACCCTGGACATATTTTTCCGTTCACATTTTTATTTTTATATTTTCAAGACACACACAGTTTGGGGCGGGACCTTTCACAAGAGAGACATCCACGGCGCCAATTTATAATTGTAACGAATAGTATTTTAATTAAAACATTTTAAAAATATATACGCACTCGGGTAAAACCCGGGCGTTGCCCGGGCCATTCGTCTAGTAGATTATAAACACAAGGTAATAAGACAACATCCATGATAAGGTACAGTTTGGATTATAGATTATAAACACAAGGTGATAAGACCACATCTACTTATATAATTGCCTTATTCTGTCTGTGTGAAGCTCACAGATAGAATGCGCGCCCATTGGCTGCCGGCGAACACGTGTCCTCCCTGCCCGCCCCCCTCTAGACAACCCTGTTATCAGCTGTGTGATACATCCACCTGTCTATACAGACCACCCTGTCTATAGCGGCCACTCTAGGCAACCCTGTTATCAGCTGTGTGATACATCCACCTGTCTATACAGACCACCCTGTATAAGGAAGAAAAAATTTTTGCAACAGGTTTCTTGCAAACAAGTGAGTTTTATACCTCCTTCCTTGCGATTAAGGATCCTGTGAAAAAATAAAAGAAACTTGTTGCAAAAAATTTTTTCTTCCTTATATTACTGATTGCAATTATTTAGGTTTTTATAGAGACCACCCTGTCTATAGCGACCACTCTAGGCAACCCTAGGAAGCAAGATGTATACAAGGTGTAGACAAGATGAAGATCTAGATGAAGATTAAAATGTTTTAAAATATATTCGCACTCGGGTAAAACCCGGGCATTGCCCGGGCCATTCGTCTAGTCCACGATAAGGTACAATTTGAATTATAGATTATAAACACAAGGTAACAAGACCACATCCATGATAAGGTACAGTTTGGATTATAGATTATAAACACAAGGTAACAAGACCCACATCCATGATAAGGTACAGTTTGGATTATAGATTATAAAGGCAAGGTAATAAGACCACATCCATGATAAGGTACAATTTGGATTATAGATTATAAACACAAGGTAACAAGACCACATCCATGATAAGGTACAGTTTGGATTATTAATATATATAGTCACGACCGTCTTTCCTGGCCTCTGTCACGGATGCGCGCGGACAGGGAGTTCACGTGCTCGCCTGCAGCCAATAAAAATTTAAAAAAAAAACTCCCTCGAGCCGGATTTGAACCAGCGACCTAAGGATCACCGTTGTAACATCTACAGTCCTCCGCTCTGCCAACTGAGCTTCGAGGGATACAAACTGTATGAATAAGTTTACCTTATAAAGTCAACTAATCCTATTTTTACACAAAATGTACTCATACATATATTATATTATATATATATAGTCACGAGAGTCTTTCCTGATCAGTCAGTCATTGGCCTGCCGCCTCTGTCACGGATGCGCGTACACAGGGAGGTCACGTGCTCGCCGGCAGCCAACGGGCACGCGCCGCCGGCAGGGGGGATGGGGGTGGGGGCATTACGTCACTCAAGGTCACCTACGCGCCAACGATGACACGTGATCGTAGCCGTCCAATAGGAGGGCGCCGGCCATCCGTGACAGAGGCGGCATATGACTGATTGTTTAGGATTAGGATATGCATTTATTTAAGGCGCCAATTTATAATTGTAACAAATAGTATTTGAATAAAAACATTAAATCGGGGTAAAACACGGGCGTTGCCCGGGTCATTCGGCTAGTATATATATAAAATTGAATGCCTGTCTGTCTGTATGTTTGTTCTCTATAGATTCAAAACCATACATCCAATCGCCGTGAAATTTTGAGATATTATTAGGTATTTCCCCGGGAAGGTTTTTGAAAAATAATTTCTTGAATATCCTTAGAGGTAATACCTTATGAATGACTGCGGCGTATAATTATAAAGCTATACAAATAGTTTAACCGCATACGTTTCTTTTATTTATGAAAAAAACAATTTTAATTTCAAAGAGAAATATTTAAATATTTCTTACTTTTGGATGACGTATGAAAAGGTTGAATATATGAAGAGTGATGGTCTATATATGAATGGATGACGTATGGAAGGGTGAAAAATATGAAGAGTAATGGCGAACGGAAAAATAAAAGTGTCCAGGAGCGGGAATCGAACCCACAATCTTCTGCTTACCGGGCAGGTGCCATGTCCACTAGGCTATCCTGGACGTATTTCTCCGTTCGTAACTAATATTTAAACTGACTAATAATACCTTATAAATGACTGCGGCGTATAATTATAAAGCTATACAAACAGTTTAACCGCATAAGTTTCTTTTATTTATGAAAAAAAACAATTTTAATTTCAAAGAGAAATATTTAAATATTTCTAACTTTTGGATGACGTATGAAAAGGTTGAATATATGAAGAGTGATGGTCTATATATGAATGGATGACGTATGGAAGGGTGAAAAATATGAAGAGTAATGGCGAACGGAACCCCTCCATACGTCATCCATTCATATATAGACCATCACTATTCATATATTCAACCTTTTCATACGTCATCCAAAAGTTAGAAATATTTAAATATTTCTCTTTGAAATTAAAATTGTTTTTTTTCATAAATAAAAGAAACTTATGCGGTTAAACTGTTTGTATAGCTTTATAATTATACGCCGCAGTCATTTATAAGGTATTATTAGTCAGTTTAAATATTAGTTACGAACGGAGAGATACGTCCAGGATAGCCTAGTTGACATGGCACCTACCCGGTAAGCAGAAGGTTGTGGGTTCGATTCCCGCTCCTGGACACTTTTAGTTTTCCGTTCGCCATTACTCTTCATATTTTTCACCCTTCCATACGTCATCCATTCATATATAGACCATCACTCTTCATATATTCAACCATTTCATACGTCATCCAAAAGTTAGAAATATTTAAATATTTCTCTTTGAAATTAAAATTGTTTTTTTTTTTCATAAATAAAAGAAACTTATGCGGTTAAACTGTTTGTATAGCTTTATCCTTAGAGGTATTTGCAGATTTATAGATTTAACTCGCAAGCAGCGCCCACATTGCGACGATGATAACAAGTTTTTTTATCTATAAGTTTTATTATCACTATGTTTATTATCTTAAAGATTATTTTGAATTGCATTGAATAGCATTACAGAAGTAACACATAAACCACAAGCAAAAGTGTGTGTGATGGCAAAAATTGTATTATATTAGTGTTTTTTATTTGATTTAATTATTTTTTGCAATCCATTTAGTTGTTTCAAAATCAATATAGTTTAAATAGATGGCAACCTTTCCACCCAACCCCGAGGTACCCATCCCAGCACATTAACGCTTGAAATTGCCTGAGTTGAGTGAGTGACTGCGATGGATCTTGACTGCGATGCCCATCTCAGTGAGTATAAGAAAAATAGGTTGATCCAAAATACTGGCATGTTAATATTTTTCTGTAAAAAATAAAAGAGCACAATGAAATTAAGCAAACATATGTATTTGCTAATGACTGAGACTGCACATTTTAAACTATTTTATTTTTAAATAGAGATAACAAAGGCCTAAAACAAAAATTAATTAAAAATACGAAAGCCATTATTTACATACAGTAAGGCTGATGTTGTATAGTTTATTTTTTTAATTGTATTTTGTGTACTTACCGTAACTTAGATTGTAATATAAATTTCTCTCTCAATACTCAATAATTTTGTTTAAAAAAAGGTAGCACTCGTATAAAAAGATTTCAAAAAAAAGTACGCAAGCAACTTGAAAAAATGCAGAATGCTCATTGGTCGCTTAATTGGCCTGGTGTTGTTACTTCGCATCGTATTTACTCCGCATAAAAAAAAAGTTATTCAAATGAAAAAAAAAAATAATAGCCAAATATACTAATCTAAATGTAGCCGAAAATTTTCCCCAGGTTTATAAAAAGCGACATGCAAAATTTGGTAACAATTGGTTCAGTAGTTTTTGAGTTTATCGCGAAACAGACAGACAGACATTGACTTTTATATACTGTATAAGAAGATATGTTCAAAGTTTTTTTTTTTAATTTTCGTTCTGATATATTCTCTGACCAACTCATCAAAATATGTATTTGCATATTTTGAATAAATCAATAATTATGTTGAATGAGACCCTAAACATTCAATCTATCAAAAGAGTTTGAAATATCATATTAGCTATATATTTTTTCCTCTTATAGTTTTTGCAATCATAATATGGATAGAGGTATATACGTATATGAGATTATTTTAAAAATTTAACCTAAATTTTTTTAAAATCAATTACAACAATTAGTGACAAAACCTTTTTAAAAAATGGGCCATCTATCTATTTAAAAATAATAAATGTTAATTCTAGTATTGAAAATAAAGGCTAAAATGATCGAATGTTCAATAAAACTTTAGAAGCAAACAGATTAATATCACTAAACAATGGATATGTTGAGGGAATAGATTGTATTTTGTTAAACATCACTTCTCTAATTAGTTCATTTCTACGCATTCACATTAGATGAAGCTCAAAATATTACAAATACTTCTTATTTCATATGCATGTTTAATTTTTTGGTGTCGAATTCAGGTAAAACTTGAATATTCTTCAAACTGCCTGTCCATATAGACGTGGATTGGGCCCTTGTGTATTTCATTATATTCTAATTATCAAACGAATTCAAAGTAATATTTCGTGCAAACCTTGTTTGATTGCATACAATTCAATCCGCTTCAAGAATGAGTCTCTTTAGACAGATTTTATCGTTATTGAGAGATAAGGACAAAAAATATATTGTCGCGTATATGAGCCTGAAAAAAACCTACAACCTCCGCCAATAGATGGCGCTTTCGTCTATTTCCCGTCTGGAACTAGTGTGGGAATCGCCGGCTGCTGTGGTCCAGTTTCCCGGGGCAAATGATTGTGAATATCCGTTGATATTTTCACTGAATAATTATTATAATCTATTGTTTATCATCATAAATATTTGCATAGTCATCACCCCTTACCATGCTTGTAAATTACCAATTGAAAATCCTTTGACACATTTTTCAATATATATGTTTAATTAATTAATAAATTATTTTAATTAAGCTTTTAGAATACTTGTCTTCTCTACCGTGACATTTGGTGGAGATTAAGCTGGATCATCCCTACGTCGCCCAAGCCGTCAGAAGAAGCCGTAGAATCCAAGGACTAGAGCCTTTAGAAGTAAAAATGAAGACAGAACAAGTTATTCAAGTCCTCAAAGGTGAGCAAAATGTTCAACCCTTTAGACACCCCTCTGTTTTTTTTTCTGGAGAACCTGGCCAAAATGCCGAAAAATGGCTAAAGGAATTTCATCGGTTCGCTCGGTATAACCACTGGGATAACACAATCTGCCTTGCGAACGTTTATTTTTTACTTTCGAGAACAGCAAGAAGCTGGTTCTAGAATATCGAGGAACAGGTAAACTCGTGGGTTTCGTTTGAGACAATGTTCTCTCTGACTTTCGGTCACCACACCAACCAAAAAGAAACCTTGATTCAAAAATTAAAATCCCGAGCTCAGGAAAAAAGCGAGCTTTGTGACATCTACATTCAAGAAGTCCTCAACCTGTGCAAGCAAATCGACCCCAAAATGAGCGAAAGCGAGAAAGTTGCACATTTATTGAAAGGTATATCGGAGGGTATTTATAGATCAATTGTAATTTTAGACATAGACACCACTGAAGATTTTATTAGGTGTTGCAGAAAAATCGAAAATTCAAACAAGCAACGTGTGAACAAGCGGATAGTGTTCGAAAGACTACCCAACGTTGCTTCGATCGACCTAGTAGAGCCCGAATCGACGGAGGACTTAATCAGACGTATAGTCCGCGGAGAAGTCCGTCGTGCATTAAACACCGCACCAACCGCTCCAGAACCCTCTCCTCTCGAGACAATTATCAGAGAAGAAATCGGAAAAAATCTAGCCGCGATTTCTAATCTGGTCCAAAGACCACAACCCCAGTACAGAACCCAAACAAAGGTATTCACCCGCACACATAGACAGCGGTACCCTGAGCAAGACAAATCGGCATTCAATCAGACGCCAAGCCAAAAACGGACAGACCAATGGAGGACCCAAGACAACAAGCCAATCTGCTTTCACTGTGGCCGTCCAGGCCATGTCAAACGCTATTGTAGAGATCGCCAGCCAGTAGACCAATATAAATTAGAAAGACCTGAAAGGTACATACAGACCCGCCAAACTACTCAATTCAATGAGGAACATTCTTCAAGATCTCCAAACAACCGCCGACAATCGCCATACCCAAACAGAGAAAGATCCCCAAGACGTCAGTCCATTTCCCCAGGCCGCCATACAAGCCAATCCCCACGTCGCTATAATATAGAAAAAACTAAGCGTCGCGTCTTCTTTCGAGGGGGAAGCCGCGAGTGTTAAAAACCCTCCATCGACGACAGCCGCCAAATTAGAACACAATTTCGTTGAAATAATTATAGATGACGTTGCATTTTTTGCCTTGGTTGACTCAGGAGCCACATTATCTGTTATCTCGAACGGGTTAAGACGACACTTGAAAAAGCCGATGTTCAAGGATGAAGGAATAACTCTTAGAGTCGCCGATGGCAAAAAGGTTAGGTCCCTGGGTCGATGCACAATAATTTTGAGCATAAATGGGTTGAGACAGCCGCTTTAATTTATCGTATTTCCCAGTAGCAACCCCAGCATCAAATTTGGATGGGATTTTTTGGAAGCAAACAAATGCCGTGATCGATTGTGGACGTGCCGAAATCAGGCTAGAAGAAGCTAAAGACTATTTGAATTCGCTAGCGACCGAGGATAGAATCGTGGCCTCTGAAAACATAAACATTCCAGCCGAATCTATCAAACAAATAAATGTGATGAGCTCAGAACTCAATGGACGAAACTAGGTACATTTTGAACCTTCAAAATACGCATTATTAAAAAAAGAACTATCAGTTCCTTATACACTTCTTACGATCAATCACAATAAGGAACAGCTTTGGATTGCAAACTCTAGCCCGATAGCACAAATTATCCCTAAAGGAATTTTTTCTAGGGAGAATAGAAGTTTTTGACCAAAATCACTTGACTGCTATCTCGGAGTACTCTGATCCTGAAGAAAATTTGGCTCGAGATATTAGTCCCAAAATGACAATAAGGGTGACGTTGCATTTTTACAGAATTTGATTAGTAAAGACTTATCAGCAGGTCAACAATCTGAAGTCTTATCAATCTTGAAACATATTGACAAGGTATTTGATACCAATAATGATACAGTAAGACAGACGCCTCTAACAAAGCATAAAATCGAAACTGGCGACCATCGACCAATTATACATAGGCCCTATCGAGTTTCCCCAACAGAACGACAAGCAATCCAACAGGAAGTGGACAAGATGCTAGATGCCGGGACAATACGCCACTCAGAAAGCCCTTGGTAATCGCCTGTTATTTTGGTGAAGAAGAAATACGGCAATTGGCGCTTCTGCGTTGATTACAGACGATTGAAAAAAATAACTAAAAAATACGTTTATCTACTCCCTCGAATTGATGATGCTCTTGATTCTTTAAAAGGTGCCCAATTTTACTCGTCAATGGACCTACGCTCTGGATATTCGCAGATAGAGGTAGACGAGGCAGATAGAGAGAAAACCGCCTTCATAACCCCAGATCGTTTATATGAATTTCTCGTGATGCCCTTCGGCCTATGCAATGCCCCTGCAACATTTGAGGGTTTTATGACAAAATCTTAAAAGGATTGAAGTGGACGCAGTGCCTATGCTATCTAGACGACATTGTAGTTTTCTCCAAAACGTTTGACGAACACTTGCACAGACTCAAAATCATCTTACAATGCCTTAGCAATGCAGATTTGAGCCTCAATTAAAAAAAGTGTCTTTTTGGAACCAAACGAATAAGAGTGTTTGGACATCTCGTCGATGGCAACGACATCTATCCCGACCCTTAAAAGATAAAAGCTATCGCCTAGTTTCCGACCCCACGATCTAATCACTGAGGTGAGGAGTTTCATCGGCATTTGTTCGTACTTTCGGCGATTTATTGAACACTTCCCCGATAAAGCTGCCCCTCTCCATGAAATTCTCAAAAAAGGCAAGACATTCTCACGGAACTTAGAAGAACAAGAAGCTTTTGAATCGCTGAAAAGGGCCCTAATGTCTGAACCTGTCTTAGCTCATTTTGAAGAACACCTGCAAACCCAGCTTCATACTGACGCCCAGCGGTTATGGTATCGGAACAGTCCTCGTTCTTGTCCATCACGGGAAAGAGCGACCAGTGGGTTACGCCTCAAGAACCCTAACAAAGGCAGAGAAGAATTACTCTACTACAGAAAGAGAGGGTTTAACCTTAACATGGGCAATAAACAAATTCCGCCCCTACCTCTTTGGGCGCGAGTTAGTCATCGTTACGGATTACCACGCCCTTTGCTTGTTATCAAATTTGAAAGACCCGACAGGAAGACTGGCGCGGTGGGCTATTAAACTCCAAGCATACGACGTTACGTTAACTTATAAAAGCGGGAGTAAGCACCAAGACGCGGACTGTCTCTCCCGAAGTCCTCTCGAGAGCAAATCGGAAGAATAAGAAGCAGACGAAGAAGAAGTTGATGATGATGTACTATCAATAACTGCTCTGACGTGCTTTGATACTGAACAGAGAAATGACCCTAGAATTAGAAAATTGATTGAAGAAATAGAAGAATCCGGAGACGAACCAAGAGGATATGAACTGGTGAAAGGAACCTTGTACAAAAGGAACTTCGACCCCTGGGAAACCAACACCTCCTCGTCATCCCCAAGCACCTACGATTGGAACTACTGAGAAGCCTACACGACACCTCCTACAGCGGGCCACCTAGGATTTTCTAAAACTTATGAGAGGGTTAGAAACAAATACTTTTGGCAAGGACTTCTCAAGGGTATACGAAAGAATGTAGCACATTTCGAAGAATGCCAAAGAAGAAAACAGACAAACCACAAACCGCCTGGATTTCTCAAACCCATTCCTCATGCAACCTTCCCATTCCAAAGAATCGGGATAGATCTTCTTGGGAGATTCCCGAAATCCTTTGACGGTAATAAATGGATCATAGTCTGTACTGACTATCTTACTCGATTTGCCGTTACTAAAGCCTTACCCACAGGGTAGCCAAGTTCTTAATTAAAGATGTTGTTCTCAAGCACGGAGCTCCCAGAGAAACATCACGGACCGAGGACGAGTATTCCAATCCAAGTTGATTGCGGAATTCACCAATCAATGCTCGTCGATACATCGGTTCACGACAGCGTATCATCCCCAGACGAATGGACTGACGGAGAGGTTAAACAAAACCTTAACCAAAATGATGGCTATGTATGTAAGTGTTGAACAGAAGGACTAGGACGTAATCCTGCCCCTACGTCACGTTCGCCTACAACACCGCAAAAACAAGATACGACAGGTTTTACCCCTTTTAAACTGATCTATGGACGCGAAAGCCGAAACAACTGTAGACACTCTTTTCCCAAATCCGCATGAAGATCTCTAAGAGGAATACAGTCAGAAGATTGCCTCGCGAGTCGAAGAGACTAGGCAGCTAGCAAGATTAGAAACCTTGAAAGCCCAAGAAAAGAACAAGGCCAGATATGATTCAAAGCACGAAGCAATGGATTACAATGTCGGTGACCTGGTATGGATTTTAATCCCGATAAGAAAGGTGGGAGTCTCAGAAAAAATGATGAAAAGGTACTTCGGACCATATAAGATTACTCGGAAACACACTCTGACGTGACCTTCGAAGTTGAACCTGTGGACCAACCAACCAGGAGACGCCAAACAAGAGACCTGGTCCATGTACTGAGAATGAAACCCTACCCATGACCCTGAGGACCAAGCTGATCTGTTCAAGTGATAATTACAGCGGGACGCTGTTTATCTAGGAAGGGGGCAATGTCACTGAATAATTATTTTAAAAATTCTGTTGTTTATCATCATAAATATTTGAATAGTCATCACCCCTTACCATGCTTGTAAATTACCACTTGAAAAATCCTTTGACACATTTTGCAATATATAAGTTTAATTAATTAATGAATTATTTTTAATTAAACTTTTGGAATACTTGTCTTCTCTACCGTGACAATATTATCCCTGGAATTTAAAATAGTGTAAATACCTGTTAATTATTTTTGGAGTTATATTCAATGTAGTTTAAAGAAGACAATAAAAAAGGAAGAGTGTTCTAAGTAATTGTTCCGGTTGCTGTCATGTCTTTTTCGCCAACACCACATTCACTACTTTTCTGGTAAGTCTCTCGTGTCCCCCCACCGGTGGTAAGGCCGATATATACTGCCAGAGGAAAGGAGATCCACCTGAGTGGTGAAACATGCAAATTTTGCATAAAATGTTAACATCAGCTTTGCAAGTTGGACTGACCGTGTTGAGGCTTCGGAAAATACAACTATTTCCGAAGGTTAGCAAAGGCTAAAGGCGTTAAATGAAAGGACCGTGACCCCTAAGGCAATCCAGCTAAGGTCCTAGAAGCTGATAACATCCCAGCAAGGCCAAGTCAACCACCAAAAAGGGTGACAAGAGACGCTGTGATACCGTTAAGAACAACCGACAGCAGCAGGCTCTGAGCAAGGCAGCATCATTCGACCAATGCTGCTACATTGAATACTGCGCTGACTTCAGCCCAGTGCAGTACATCAAGGCATTGGAGGAAATGCTGGGAAAAGGCGCGGTCTTCCTGCTGATGAAGATGTCCGGCCAGGTAATGGTCGAGCTGGCCAACGTCGACTTGGCGGATCGCTTGGTTGAGGAGGGCCTCACCATCGAAAACCACCTTCCTGAAGCCTTCCTATATAGGTAAAGGTTAGAAAATATAGTAGTGGGGAACCTCCCACTTTCCATTAAAGACGAAGACGTCGTCGCGGCGCTGCGGCCCTACTGCAGGGTTGTCTCCCTGACCCATGAGGTAGTGGCTACACCTGGACCACCGGCAACAGGGAGGTCTACATCCTTCTAAATGAAGGAATTAAACTCCACCGGCTCCCTGACAAGCTGGTGATTGTCTCAAAAGGCGAATCAACGCCTGCCCACATCACCTACGGCGTTAGGTTGTAGTAAATGCCATCGGCAAGGACATCGGCGCGCCACATGCCCCTTGGGGATCAACAGGGATCGTCATCAGGACACCCCTCCAGGGCCCGGGTGTCGAAACTTCCCTCCTCCAAGCCCACCTTTTCAACAAATCCGCCCACTCTACAGCACCTGCGGAACTGTTTGCACCCTTCAATCAGACCCCCCTCAAGACCCTCCAGCCCTTCCGCGCCTTCGTCCATGGCGAACTTCCCTGTCCGTACCTACGGGACTCCAGCCCCCGAGCTTCCTTTACCGGCGCCGAGCACCAGCCGTTGCCGTCACTACCCGAGCCCTCCTCGACCATTACTGAGCCATCTGCGGCTCCTGCAAAGGAGAACCAAGTCATGACTGCACCATCCATCCAGTCTATTATCCCCATGGCCCAAATTCTATCTCCCTCCCGGACCCTTCAGGAGAGGGATCAGGTAGAGAACGTTTTCATACAACTGGGCGCTGATTCTATTCTGCCCCCTCTCTATGATGAGGTTGATGATGTAGTGGCCGCGGTTCTATACCGCTCTGACAGAGAAACATTCCCCGATGATTTCCAGCCTGGTAACAGGAAAATTCTCTACGAATTACTCGACGATGCAATTGAGCACGTTGGGGACAAAAACCCCTTATAAGCACGGGCCTTTCCGAACTCAGGGCGGCCTTGAACATTTGACATTGTCCAGACGTCCCTTTTATTTATTTATTTCAACACACAAACGCGATATCCCGGCTAGGGATAATTGCGTCGTTTTACATTTTTTTTAACAGAAACAGTTATACTGTTTATTTACAAAAAAAAAAAAGGTAATCGAAATAAAAAGAGAAAAAAAAATAATATATATATATATATATTAGGAACCTGAACCTTCCAGGTTTGAAAGAGAATCATGAATATATTTACAAAAATAGTTAAATTTATGATAATTCTCTCTGCTATTTACAAATTGATATAGATCTACAACATTATTTATTGTCTGTTGTCTAGCGGTGAAGAAGAGTGGGCATTCCAGCAGTAGGTGTCTCGAGTCCTGGAATTCGTTGCCACAATGACAGCTAGAGTCTTCAATCGCGCCAATTTTTGATAAAAATCCATTAAAATTTCCATGGTTCGTTATAAACTGGGTATTATAAAAATTGGAGCGAAATATGTTGGAATTCCAAACGGGAAAAACTTTGAAATGTTTCATTTGTTTTTAGAAATAATTCATTTATTTTTGCACTTAAAAATGATCCAATTATACTTGGAGAATGTGGTTTATAAGTATTTTGATCCTCTATTGAAAGATGAGCCAAATAATATTTAATAATTTTAGATTTAATATAATCTGACGTCCCTTCAGAAAAGGCTCATGTCTAATCTGAATATAGATACATTTATATATTTTTTAAAGATTGAGCCATTCATATTTAAATTATATTAAGAAAATATGCATATATTGGATTCATAAATATTTTTATTATTCCGATATTTCGAGGGGCAACTCGCCTCTCTTTATCGAGGATGTTTGTGTTTCTCACTAAAGCACGTGAGAACGCGTGTATCACACTCGTTCTACAAGACCAATGAAATAATACAGTTAAATAATTTTTTTTTTGTATATATACAGCTAATATAAATATAATATTATACATAATTATTGTTGTTTCATCTACATATATAGATTTACAACATAGTAATTTTTAACAATTGTGTGTACCAGGTCTATTAGTATGAAACGCGAAAATGGGCGCCAGAGGCCGCTGTGCAACTTTATTTGAGCCGACGGTGGCGCTGTTGTAGGCGTTTTGTTCTTTGACTCACGTGGCATCAGCATGCGTGCAGTTTTCGAAAAATTCAAATCGTGAAAAATTTTCTGGAGCCCGTGGAAAATGGCGATTTCCGAGCCAAAAAGTGCCCATTTGCGGGAAGTTTTGTTGTTCGCCTTCAACTGGAAGAAAAGTGCCAGTGAAGCCCACCGAATGCTCGAGGAAGTTACGGCGACCCACGCTCTGAGCAAATCGCAGTGTTACAGGTGGTTTAAAAAATTCCAAAGTGGCGATTTTGGCTTTATAATGAACCACATGGAAAACCGCCCCAAAAGTTCGAGGACGCTGAACTGCAAGCTTTGTTGGATTGTCAAATATATTGACAAATATTCGCACGCTATCTTATCCTATTTCTTTAGTGCGAAGAACGTTGTTTTATCAGATAAGTAAACCGATCTCTCCAGCATTCTAATTGGACGAATGTGGTCATGTTTGTATATAAAGGGGGGCTATGGTATGAGTCGAGGCTAGTGTGGTGGATTTTCGTGTGGGGACACTTAAAGTGTTCTCTGCGTGCTACGTGGGTTGTCCGTTAAATAAGTTCCACGGGGCACTACTGTCATGAGGATCCCCTTTAGGCTCGAGCCGACTACACGGGCTCGTAGCTTGTTCTCCCCCACTCCAATTTCCACCAAGGACACGTCGCTGGTAAGCTTAGTTTTGGCTGAGCAGCCGTAGTGATGAAGCTTCCCCTCGTGTCTCCCGCCAGCTGTGAATTACGGTCAGTAATTCGCTTTTTGGCCGCAAAGAATAATTCGGCGAAGGACATTCATACTGAACTCTGTCAAGTGTATGGAGAAGGGTGTATGAGTTCCGGGATGGTGCGCAGATGGGTCAGAGAATTTAATAACGGCCGAACAGACGACCACGATGAACCGCGTGCTGGTACGGCCATCGGTTTCGGACGAAACCATTGCCAAAGTCGAAGCGGCAATGCTTGAAGATCGAAGTGTTTACTGTGCGGAAGCTCTGAGATTTGGCTCCTGATGTCAGTAAAACCACCATCGACAAGATTTTGCGTGAACATTTAGGGTATTCAAAGTCTGCGCAATATGGGTTCCGAAAATGCTGACTGAAGACCATAAACGGCATGCAAGTTGATGCGACCCAGAAATTTCTCGATTGCCACAAAACTGACGGAGAGGAATTCTTGGATTCAATCGTTACTGGTTGATGTGACCTGGGTACACTGCACCACACCGGAGACAAAGGATAATTCAAGCAGTGGAAGCACACTTCTTCGGCCGAAACCTCTAACGTTTAAACAAACACTTTCTGCCGGGAAACTTATCGCTACCGTCTTTTGGGACCGAAATGGTCCATTGTTGTGCGACTTTATGCGTCGGGGTACAACAATCAATTCCGACCGGTAATGTGAGACCTTGAAACAACTTCGACGCGCGATTCAGAACAAGAGGAGAGAGACGTAACCAAAGGGGGTGCGTTTTCACCACGACAACGCTCGGCCGCACACCGCCCATCAAACCACTGTCCTCATCGAAGAATTTGAATGGGAATGGTGTCACACCCACCCCACGTAGCTCCTAGGTGACTTTCATCTCTTCCCCGAGTTGAAGAAAAACCTGGGTGGAACCCAATTCCAGGACGATGACGAGTTGAAAGAAGCGGTTTTAGGCTTTCTACGCGGCCAGGCGGCAGAGTTCTTTGACTCTGGGTTCCATAAGTGGGTGTCCCGAATGCAAAAATGCGTCGAACGAAACGGGAAATATGTAGAAAAATGAAAAAAGTCTGATTATTTTCGAAAATGTATAGTTCAGGGCAAATAAACCTGTTTTTTCTATTGTGAAAAACCTCCGTGGAACTTATTTAACGGACAAACCCTCGTATATCCCTGTCTGGCAATCTCGACGCATACCTGTGTAACCCCGGGTCCGATCCCTACCTAAGCAGCAATAAAGCTAAGTACTGTTTTTTTATTTTATTTACAAATTGCGATTTATTATTTACCTTTTTTTTTTTTTTTTTTGGTGATGTACTTTTGAGTCCACAATTTTTCTGTGTTTAAGTTACTCTTACTGTAGGCCCTAGTATATTGTATTTGTGTGTTTTACCACGTAAATAGTAACTTTTGTCATTGGCGAGCCTGCCAGGATTACTGGTGTTTTGCACGTGTAAATTCCTGTAATTTTACGTGCGGTTTTTTTTCTTGATTGTGTGGTTTATTACTATTTTTGTACTCCATCATGTTTGTGAACTCTATGCTTAACCTGTCAGTGTTTAATGGGGTTGATCTCGAATCTTTCATTCGGGAAGTCGAGCTTAAAGCTCGAGTAGGCAAATGGGATCCTGAGGTCAAAGCACTGCTCATGTTCGAGGCTCTATCCCCCTGAAGTTAGGTTAGCTTAGAGGAGATGGGTATCCGTAACAATAGCAGTTTCAAAAGTATTGCTAGTAAACTGAACATATTGTACCCTAAGAAAGCGCGTGGTATTAGGGAATGCCTTAAATTAATAGAAGGTCTTAAGCAGAGAGTTGGGGAAATCCTATGTTTTTAAAGAAAGATTCCTGGCCATTAGAGATAAAGTAGAGTACAGTTTTTGACGATAGCCTAGTGTTCGAAATTTTCCTCGAAAATGTGCTCGATAAGTATAGAGAGCTATTGTTCGCAGTGAGGCTAAATCAATAGACAAAGCATCAGTGTCATGGCCACGGAAGGATAGTGTAGAACACCGTTGCAGCTTTATGAAAGGGGTATGTTCAGTAGAAGGGGTTGAAGAAATAAATAGCATGAAGATGCTTAGTGCCAGTGTAAAACAGGATGAAGCACGAAAATGAGCAGTGTAATTACAGATCATAGAGGTGAGATAGAAAAACTGACTAATTTGTTGGGCGAAATCAGGCTGAGTCCATCCTGAGTGTATATTAGGACATATAGCTATGATTGTTGCTCAAGACAGTCTTCTATGTTTGCCAACCGCAATACTCTTGACAATGCCGAGATAGTGAACATACGTTCATATGGCGGAGATCCGTATGGAAATCTGCCAATAGTTAAGGTTAATATTAACGGCAATATTGGCACCTGTTTTATACGATACAGGAAGCCAGGTCAGTATTATTGATTCCGAAAAGTGTAAGGTCTTGAAGGAGAATTGGGACGATGCACTTAAAACTTACGTATAGTGTCAGTGACAGGCCAAGAGCAGGACACTTACACGTGTTAAAACCTGTAGAGTTGGTAACGAAAACGGCATTGAGCTGGGAGAGATAAGGTTTGGCTAATGTCACTCGGAGAGTAAGGCCTACGACGGGATTCTGGGAATCAATGATATAAGAAGATTCAATATCCCGTTACCTGCCATACGGGGAGCGTTGCAACATGATTTCCTTGAAACCAGAAGACCGAGATTATGTAGACCTTAGCTACGTTGCCAGTGTGCATAGACCGATGGTTTCAAGCTCCTTCGAGGAGAAATCAGTGAAGCGCATTGAAAACGAGGCTGTAAAGTTGCCACCTACTGAGTTTAACAGAAACTGCGAGTGTAGTGCTGGGTCTGTTAATAGTTTTAGGAAGCCTACTTGGGCTGAGAGGTTAAGGGTGATGCGGAAAGCAAAGGAGACTGTCAGACAGTTCATGTCAGGTAATTCTGCTAAAAAGCTTATGAATCCTAGGCCACCTTATTCCAGAAGTTTCGATAGAGGAGATCTGGTAATGCTAGCTGTTCCTAAGACTGAAGGTTACTCCAACGTCTATGGGCCTTTCCGTGTGGATGCTAGGGTCTCTGATGTTAACTTTAGAGTAAGAGGGGTCACCATGCACGATGTGAAAGTTGTACATGTCGATAGGATGAAAGCGCTTAGAAACAGACGTTAAGAAGAGCTTTTAGCTCTTGGACTTGAGAGAACTGAATGGAATTGGATCGTTCGGTTTCTCAAGTGAGCGTCTGTCAGTACCCTAAGTCTCTACCTAACATACCCAGCCGGTCCCAGATGAGAGCTTATTTGGTCCCCCATTAAACTCTGTATACTAAAGCATATTATATATGTGTGTGTTTAGTAATCACTCATGGTAACTCACGTAGTTTGCGCAGATTTTTTTTTTTCAAGTTTCTTTTGGGAGGAGCAAGATGGAAGGCGCCTTTATGGAACGACCCGGATGCCTACTTCTCCTCTCTTTAGTTTTTTTTTTTTTTGTTTGTTTCTTTATAACATGGCTCCCGTGAGCTTTTCCCTCCCGAATAGCGGGAGGTTTTCCTTATGGGACAATAAGAATGTTTGGTAGATTGGTTAGTTTTTTTTTTTTTGGAAAGAGACCTTTTGTCAAATTATATTGACAAATATTCGCACGCTTATCTTATCCTATTTCTTTAGTGCGAAGAACGTTGTTTTATCAGATAAGTAAACCGATCTCTCCAGCATTCTAATTGGGACGAATGTGGTCATGTTTGTATATAAAGGTGGGCTATGGTATGAGTCGAGGCTAGTCTGGTGGATTTTTCGTGTGGGGACACTTAAAGTGTTCTCTGCGTGCTATATCCCTGTCTGGCAATCTCGACGCATACCTGTGTAACCCCGGTCCGATCCCTACCTAAGCAGCAATAAAGCTAAGTACTGTTTTTTTCATTTTATTTTACAATTTGCGATTTATTATTTACCTTTTTTTTTTTTGTTGGGGTGTTGTACTTTTGAGTCCCACAATTTTTCTGTGTTTAAGTTACTCTTACTGTAGGCCCTAGTATATTGTATTTGTGTGTTTACCCGTAAATAGTAACTTTTGTCAGGATGAGGACAGTACCCAAATGCAGGGAGAAACTCGCAAAACAGCTCCAGGTGTCTCAAGGTGCTGTTTCTCTACGTTTAAACAGCCTCGGAATGACCCAAAAGCTTTCCAGATGGGTCCCCCCACGAGTTGAGCGAAAGGCAACAATAACGGCGTCTGGTAACCTGCGAAGGGCTGCTCGCCAGGCATGAAAAGAAGTCATTTTTGCACCGAATCGTAATTTCTGATGAGAAATGGATCCTCTTCAGCAATCCTACGCGCCAAAAGTCGTGGGGCCTGCCCGGCCAATTTCCAAAACAGACGCCTAGGCCCAATCGCTTCGGAAAAAAGGCAATGCTTTGCATATGGTGGGACTAGACCGGCGTAGTATATTTCGAGCTCCTGAAACCTGGCAAAATGGTCAATACTAGTCGCTACGAACAACAAATGCACAGTTTGAGAGAGGCGTTGAATGAAAAAAGACCGGAATGGCGTGAAAAGCACAACAACCTGATACTGCAGCATGGCAACGCTCCAGCCCACAACGCTAACGGTGGTCAAAAACACCATAAAAGACTTGGGCTGGGAACTCTAACCCCACCCGCCGTACTCACCAGACTTAGCGCCGTCGAACTACCACCTTTTCACATCTTTAGGACACGCCCTAAAAAACCAGGAATTTTCGAACTCAGACATACTCCGAAAATGACTTGTTGGACTGGTTCGACTCAAAAGGAATATAAATTTTCAGACAAGGAATTCGAAAATTGCCTGAAAAGTTGTCCGAGTGTATAGCTAATCAGGGCAGTTACTTTGAATAAAAAATCTTTTGTTGTATGGAATTGGTAAACTTTTGAATTCACTGAAAATTTTCGCGTTTCATACTAATAGACCTGGTATGCATATAAATTCCGAATTGATGATAGACAATTTTTAAAATAAAATAATGAATAAATATAAAGTATATACACACACATAGTTATTTTCAAATAATTAAGATATGATATCTTTATAAATGTCTGGAAAATCATTTTTTCTGTTTATACTTTGTTTATCCTCGGCAGAAGCCCAACTTTCTAAAAACAATCTGCAATGCTTTTCTATAATATTTTTGTATATAAATGATGCCTTTTTGAAATCTGGAACATGGTTATTGTTTAGGGAGTGGTCAACTAATGGGATAATGGTTTATAGTTTTTTAAGGCTGCTTTATGTTGATTTAAACGATCCTTAAGTGATTTACCGGTTTCTCTAATATAGGTAGCTTGACATGTTTTGGCAGGGAATTTTGTAAATTACATTGGTTGTATTTTTTTGGTTTGATGTATTTTTTGTATCTGAATGGCGTAAGATTTGTCGTAGATTTTGTGCAGATTGATATGTTGTAATTATATTATATCTCTTTAAAATTCGGGCAATTCTCTCTGAGCTGTAGCTATATGGAATAGAACAATATCTTTTTTGAGACTGATCATGACTAATTTTTGCAGGAATAGTTCTATGTTTGTGAAAATGTTTTTCAATAAATTTTTTGGGATAATTATTATTTATTAATTCTTTGAAAATTCTATTTCTTTCTTCTGTTGCAATATTCCTATTTGAATGGTGTGTTTCTATTCTTTTGGAAAGAGATTTTATTACGGCTATTTTATTATGTATGGAGCCAAAGGAGCTGAAATTCAAATAGTTTCCGGTGTGAGTAGGTTTTCTGTATATGCAAGTTTCCATGTTATATTGATTCCTTTTAAGCTGAATGTCCAAAAAGGCTAGGGAACTATTGCTTTCTATATCTTAGGTGAACTTCAAAAAAGGTTTGAGACTATTAAGAAAAATGATGAAACTGTCAATGTCTGTTTCAGTTAGACAAAATATGTCATCAACATATCTTAGCCATAGTACTATTTTCAATTGGTTTGAATTAATTATTTATTTATCTATTTCATTCATAAATATGTTGGCTAATGCAGATGAAATCGGGTTGCCCATTGGTAGGCCTTTAATTTGCCGGAAGAATCTGTCTTTGAAACTAAAATAACTATTGTCTAAACAAAGTTTGAATAAATCTATTAATGCTTCTTAGAGAGGGCAGAACTATTTCTGGGTGGATTTCAAGAAATGATTTGAGGGCCAGGAGTGCTTCATCGTGCGGGATTGAGGTGTACAGAGATTCTATATCGAAGGAAACCATCTTGCTGTCATTTGATATTTGAACGGTTTTGATAGCTTCAAGAGCTACTATGGGATTGGGTACTGTGTGAGGTAGTTGCTTTTGGAATGGAGAGATGACTGAGGATAGAAATTTTGTGAGAGGATAAAGAGGAGAACCAGCATAGCTCACTATTCGACGTAATGGAATGTTTGGTTTATGTGTTTTAAGGTCGGCCGTAAAAGTTGGGTATAGGTTTTTCTTCTGCCTTTAAATTATAAAACAATTTTGTTGAGCTTATATATGCGTATAATTTTATTTAGTTTTTTATTAAATTCTCTAGTGATATTAGGTAATGGATTCTTTGATAATTCTTCATAAATTTCTTTATCTTGCAGTAATTGTTCGATTTTAGAGTTATATTCAGTGGTATCCATGATTACAGTATTCCTTCCTTTATCGGAAGGTGTTACGATTATATATTTGTTCTCTCTTAATAGATTAATTGCCTTTCTTTCATCTTGTTGTAAATTGGTCTTGTTTTGTCTTTCTATTTTTTCAATAATCGGTGTTATTTCTGTTCTAATTCTAGATTTATCGTCATCGGGTAAAAGCTTTATAGAATTTTCAATCGAAATAATATATATATTATTTTTATTTTTATGTATTATAACCTTAAATTTGGCACTATATAATATTATGTGAACGATTAATAAATCAGTTTAAATCTCAATTTCTAAATTTTGCTTCCCACTTCTCCAGTTTAAGTTGTCGCCAAGTTTAACTCTATAGACCGAGTAGGATTTTGCGTCAGTGGTTGTGCACCAGTTCGATAATTGGTTCATGTTGGATAATATGCCAACATTTTATTTCTTGTCCTTTTCAGGTATCTTAAATGCTTTTGAGTGTAAATCTCTCGGATCATTACTATGCTGAGTTAAATTGCTGACGTTGAAGGATATGTCCGGTCGAGTACCCGTAGAAAGGTACATAGGTGATCCAATCATTTCCTGGTATAAGGTTTTATAAACTGGCTTAGAGTCCAAATACTCATCAAAATTTTAATTTGCTCTTCGGATGTTTTCAAATTGTTACATTCTTCCAGTCTAAAATCTGTGAAGAATTGTATAGATATAACGAGTCTGAGATAGATAAAATTCACCTTCTGCCCCTTTTCATTTAAATTTCAATAAACGGTTCATTACCTTTCTTTTCCATTAGAGCAGCATATTATTCTATTTCTGAGGCTGAGTATCTTTAATTTTATTACTTGTTCCAGTGATTATGTGATCGTCTACATAATAGACCCAGTATTGCAGACTCTTCTCCTCTCTGGAGTTTATAGACACGTGGATTACATTTGGTTCTAATCATTCCCATCTGGTATAAAATTGTGTTGTTCCGTTTGTTTCAACATTTCCTGATTGTGGTAGACCATACGGCCTTTTTACAATTTGCACAATTTGTTTTCTTTACCTTTTTGCATAAAACCACCTGGTTGTCTTATGTATACTGTATCTTCTAAATCACAATAGAGATAAGCCGTCTTCACATCTTATGTCTTTATGATTAAATTCTGTTAGTTTCTAGAGCTACTATTGTCCACAAGCTTTACCCTTTGAGAACAATTGAGAAATATTCCTTATAATCCACACCATATCTTTGACTACATTCAACAGTAGTCACATCCAGTCAGTCTGGCCTTTCTTTTATTTTATGCCATCATTTGATGTTTTTTTTTGTACTGTAGACCTATTTACTCTTGATAATTTTCATACCATTTTTTCCCTTTGCGTCCATACTTTGTGTTTCTTTTTCTAACTGAGCTCTTCTTTCCATTGTTTTGAGCCATTCATTTATTTCTCCACTATCCATTGCTTCTTTAATATTCCTCGGAATATAATTTCAATTGTTTCGCTATTTAACATAGTGAACATATTTTTTGTGATTTTTATTTTTGTTTTACAAATTCTTAAGAAATATATAATTTATTAGATTTGCATCTATGTTTGGCAAATATTTCCATATGTTTAGAGTATATTATTATTTTTATATGCAAATATATAAGCGCTTCATAAATTAAAGGTATCTCGCATAAGAGGTTTCATCTATCAACTTAGAAATTCGTTTGTAATAAATTAAAAGCTTTAAATTTTACTCAAATTGTCAAGTCTAAATAATATTGAATATGTGTACGGGTAATCAGACGACGCTCTGGTTACCATTTAAACGATATTTGAGTAGAAGTGAAGTAGCAGAGACTCTGGAATCTCATGGAATTGCTCCTAGTAGAATTATAAAGCATGAGAAAGGATGTTTTCTCTCTTATGATACAGAAGATGATGCCAAGAAGGCTTATAGAAATATCAATAATGAAAATATCTTTGGACTCGATCAAAAAGCTATCTTTTCAAAGCACGATAGCTAATAACATACCTGATTTTCAAGAGATGAGTGTCCATTTTTGTACTCTTTAATTGACTGGCCTCCTATTTTTTTCTTCTGAATATTTTCAATCAAACCAATACAAACTCTATGTTGATTTGTATATTAGGTAATTTGTAAGAGCTTAGTCAATCATTTTTTTTAATATATTAATTATAGTTTTGAGATTAGATTTAGAATTTCTCGCTTTTAAATGAGTGTGTTGCAATAAATTTCCTTATCTATTATATTTGATAGTATTTTATATACCTTCAATTATCATATATAAATCTAAAGTATTTTAATATAAATAATATTTTAAATATATTAGATGAATAATATATATACAATTCTTAAGTAGATTAAATATGTTTAATAAATATTTGATGTTTGTATCCATTTAATTGTGATTTTCCTGTCTAAAGAATCATCCAACACAATATTTGTAGGGCTCCAAAATTCGTTATATCTATCGATAAAACATGATGCTTAGTTATAAAAACTTTACGGATAATTTTTACTCGTTCTGAAAGTCAATATATTTTTGAAGCTACCAATGTTAGGGTTTTTAATGTTCTTTGGTACACTTGTAGATTTAGGGAGTTAGGAAGTTGAAAAGAAAAACAAAATCAGCTCAATTAGCTTCTAGGTTGTGTGTAATAAATGATTTCTGAATGCAAAACGTCGAAGAGTAGTTAGAATTTAAATTATTTCGTTTATGTAATAGCTTGTATATTCATGTCAAGTTTCATGATTTTCCACCAGTTTCTTCTAAGTTAAGACGTATTTCTACTAGTAGTTTTTAAAATATACTAAAGGTCATTGAGAGCTTAAACTTTTTAGATAAGTGAGGATATCATGTTATTTGCATAGAGCTTCACACAAGCTATAGTATGTAGAGCTCAAATTGAGACATTCTTCGATTTAACATACCGGATTTTACACCTGCCGGATTAAAACCTTACCGCATTTTTGGACACAATGTTTTCCTGTTCTATTTACTATCTACTATGATTACCAATATAAAAAAGGACACTTCTCATCTAAAACCGAGGTTCTGTTTTATATTTTTATTCCTAGTGATCGAATTTATGAAAAGAGGTTATGAACGCATGTATAATAAAATTATAATTATCTATTCGGGGGGGGGGGGGGGGGGGGGAAACAATATCTCATTTCCTCAAGGTAGGATAGGATATTTTGATGACAATTTTGAAACTTCGATGCCACCTATTGATGAGAATGATTCAAATATCAATTAGAAGAGCTATTCGGGGTTAAGAGCGGCCATATATGGTTACATATTTTCAGATAAGAAAGTCCCTAGACTGGTATGCCTTTTCAGTCAGGCTCATCTTCATATTTATCGATTTATAGCCATAGTCTGATAAAAGATTTTGATTTTGTTCATCTAGTCCATTGACTGAAGATTTTCATGAAAATTTGCGGCTCCTTGCCTTCCGCAACCATATAGCTCTGACCTAATAGCAAGTTATTTCGCCTTTAGGAACAGTTTACAAAATCAAGGACAAGAGAGTCATCGACTATCTTGGATTCAACATTTAATATGCCAGAACTCTAAACCTAAAGACTACGATTTTACATAGATATCAAACCAATTAACAAAATATTAGAAGCAAAATAAATGTCAACATCTAGAACAATTACATGGAAAAAATAAAGCTAGACATCTCTATTATAGGGGAAACACAGAGAAGTTGAAATTTCCATGAATGATTAGGTATTAATATGGAGACCAATAAGAGCGGACTAACCGCATAGAAGATACGTCGGCCTTTACAAGGTTAGTGCGACAAATATGACCGGTAAACTATAAAGTTTGTGGTAATGAAAGGATAAAGAACGGACAAATCATTCTTGTGACAAGAATGAAAGCTACCGATCAACAGATTTGAAGACAATTCTTTTTTAAAAAGAGGAGAAATATTGTAATAGAATTACACCTAGGTTTTAATATTATATTCTTTTTTTTTCATTTTCATAACTTACTTATTTTGTTGACACAAATTATCATAAGCTCAATTGATATTTTTTTGCATCTTCCGTTATAAAAATTATCCTGTTTTGTATAATTTAGTTTTAAATATTTTATTATAATAATTCGTCAAATAATTAAGAAAACCAAGTTGTTTGGTTCTTTGCGAACAATTAGTTTCGAATAGAATTTTGTTAAAAAATGTACTTCGGATGTTTTCTCCAAGTTTCCCAATTGACAAATCACAACAATAATTATATAGAGCTAGACACATATCCCCATATGCTCGATCCTTTTCCTGGCTTTGCCTTCTAGGAAGGTTTTCCACTCTTCGTCACGTGGAGGCCAGAGATGAGAATTTCCCTCTCCTAGAATATGGGATCTTATAGAAAAATATTTCCTACACGTCTTCAATATATTTGAGTTGTATCGATACCCTCGTCTAAAGACTTAAATTAAGATATAATGTATCGACGACCAAAGGCAGCTAATTAAGAGTCTTTCATCATGGTTAAATTTCATGTTATTTATTTAAAACTTCATAAGGGATTATTGAAGATATTTTGCGGGTTAGTTTTTTTAACAATAAATATATCACGAACTTATTCACCTGCGAATGTGAGACTCTCCGTACATCGTGAATTAACTAAATGAAGGATTATCTTTTTTTTTATAAGTTTGTCATCACTTTTTATAGCCCTGATGTCAATTGATTAGCAATGTGGATTTCTTGTAGACACGCAAACATGATTATGACTTCTAGTTATAAGAGAGGATTATCTGAAAAAAGTATATATATGTATAATGTAGTTTGTTATCCTGTTGGATGAATGTAGTGTGGCATGTTGGTTGCATTCGTGGTGGCCACAATGATTAGAGTGGGTTCAGGCGTGATTGGGATTACACAAAAGGACAAGACATGTTGGATGTCACCACATGAGATGGCGATCACAATTCATCCTTTCATACTTTATCCCTAAAGTTGGAAATAATCGCTATTTCTCCTTAAAATAAATTTCGACTTTTCGTTCAAAAGAAACATTTGCGGTATAATCGCATTTTTTCGTTGTACAATCATAAGCCGCATTATATTGTTTTATAAAAGCTCCTTTACATTGATTCATTCGTTTTAAATGTTGGCCTATCTTCAATATAGTTGTGTTTTTTTTTGCAAATTTATTTTCTAATTCGTTAAATATTTTCTTCTTTTTTCATGTTTTAAAAAATATATTTCAAATATAACCAATGCCTATAGATTCTCACCTGAAAGGAAATTTTTGTATTATTTGTTCACTAAAAACTATTTATTTTCAATTATTTGTATTTCTGGTCCTTCTTTTATTTACTTATTTTCACCACTTCACTATTCATTAATTTCTACATTTTTTGCACTGTGCTGTCTTATATTTTGTTAACTATATGGTCTGTATTGGATAATATGATTCCATTCTCCTTTAGATATAGAAATATATATGTTCTGCCCTAATGCCAATTCGGGCAATATACTTCACTTAAAAAGTATTTATACGCACCCTTATATCTGAAATGCGGCATCTTGTAAATCAGCTGAAACCCATCGAAATCTTTTAAACAAATCTCTTCTCTTAATATCTCTGCGGGCCCTTCGGGTAAACCCGGGGCGTTTGTCCGAATCATTCAGCTAGTATATTAAATAATATAATGATATCCCATTCGAATAAAAATGATATTGGTATAATTCAACCTTTTTCATAAAAATGCCTGTGTTAAAACATATACCTCTTAAATAAAATAAATAACTTTGAAATATAAAGGTCAAATATATAAATGTCATTTAAAAGAGATTAATAATATAGCTTCAAAAATTTATACTTGTGTGAATTATAGGAGGTTTGAGGTATTTCAAATTCTTGATTTCACATTGAACATAACTTACAATAGCTCTATTAAAAAATACCAGAATAATAACTTCCCCAATTAGTTTATCATTGCAGTATAGATTTGTAAAATTTCTTTATTTTAGAGAAACTTGGGCGTCGATAGTTGCTCTAAATTTCTTAGAATGATAATATTATTTGGTATTAATTTAGTGGAAAAGCTGAGAAATTTCCTGCTTTAGAGCTAATCACTAATTATTTATTTTCAAGGCTAAGGAGCTACTTTCTCAACAACTATCAACGTGTAAAAAAAAGAAAAAGCTGGTGTATAAATGTCGCTCGATTGAGCCACCTGTAAAACGACAACTATTAATTCAAATTATACATTATCGAATGGCATAAATACGATTCTTTCATACAAATATTTAAAAAAAAAAGAAAATAATATATTTATAAATTCAGATTTTTATTTATAAAACTGAATAATGGACCTTATAAAATTGTTTTATAGAAAATGCATAAATTATATATAAACATATTTACAATTAATTTTAATTTGAGCGAATTTTCTGAATGATTTCAAAGTTCCAACTTGTCAAAGTATTCAAAATTTTATTTCGGTAAAAAAATTGAATTTTTTTATATTTCGATTTCATTAATATCTGAAGGCCTTTATTCATTAAAGATAATCTTTCTTTACTTCTAATGTATTGCCTGTGTATTATTGGACCGTAGATTGGGAACTCTGACTTGTAACTCTCACTGGATAATTCTTCATCAATCCCAAGTTTCTCATCACAAATAGATAGGGCCCCTAGAAAAATCTCATTGGGTTCCTGCATATATTCATAATAGGTAACCCTACTGCAACCGATAATTGTATTTTTTAATATTTCAGCTTCCTTCTTACAATTATCCCAATATTCTAAATAAACTACTTTTTGGTTCAATGTGTTTCGGTTTGATAAAATTGAAATTCCTCAATAGAGCATATTTAATCATATATTTTATAATATATTTCTTACAATTCAAAAGTCTTTCATCATCTCTATCTAAGTCAATTTGGGCACCTTCTTCTAAAAATAACTTAACAAGTTCATTGTAATATGAAAATCGACATACTTCAACTAGTGGGGTGTAGCCTCGACTTTCAAGAATCTCAATATCTGCCCCTGCGTCCAATCAAGTATTTGACTATATCTTTCTTATGGCAAAATATTGCTGGTCTTTCACCATTTGCATTAACATCGGCGCCATATTCAATAAGAAGCTTCACAATAGGAAGATAGCCTTTAAAATAACAACCAGCGTCAATTAGAGGTGGTACATCATCTTCTGCTATGAAATTGACATCTGCTCCTGCCATGAGTAAGAGCTTAACTGTATTGTACACTGCGTGACATTGAAAATGGAACACCAAGAAATAGTGGCCAGAAAATAATGCAAATTTCAGGGTAGACGCGCCTAACCGAGTTATGCAAATGATGTAAAATGCGCAGCTCTCGTGCGCACATGGAGTAAGATTATAAGGGAAGGAACTTGCAGAAAGGACAGTATTCGTGTCGTTATTTCTTCAAGGAAAATCATTGTAAAAATTTTGTTCTTGTGTCAAAAGACACGTGTAATAACAGAGAATGCCAGGTCATCGTAAACGGAGGCAGTTCAAGCAGACAGACGCTTTTACGAGGGGCATGGTGATTCGACTGAAAAGGGCAGGTTGGTCCATACGTCAAATCGCAGCTGATACACACCTTGTGCGTCCACGGTGCACCGACTGTGGAGAAGATGGTTGAACAAGGAAATGTGGCAATTATAGAATGTCGGTGCAACCAGAGTGACGTCAGCACGTGTGGATCGGCGTATCCTTCGACAAGCAGTGGCGGCCCCACAAGCCACTTGTACCGCCATCCTGCAACATGTGCAAGACACCCTAGATCATTTCCATCTCGACCAGAACCATTTCCCGTCGATTGGTTGCTAACGGCTTGCACTCATGCCGTCCGCTAAGAAGACTGCCATTGACCCCACCGAATAGGCGCCAACGTTTGGAATGGTGCCGGGCTAGATCGACGTGGATGACGGAATGGCACAGGGTCGTGTTCTCAGATGAGTCGCGTTTCTGCTTGTCCAGTGATAGTCGCCGTGTACGCGTGTGGCGTCGACGTGGAGAAAGGTCCAATCCGACAGCAATTGTGGAACGCCCCACTGTGCGACAACGTGGAATCATAGTTTGGGGGCGCAATCGCGTATGATTCCAGTCACCTTTACTTCGTATTCAGGGCACTATGACGGCCCAACGATACGTTGATGATGTGCTGCGACCGGTGACACTCCCCTACCTTCAGGGGGTATCCAATGCCCTTTATCAGCAGGATAACGCCCGACCGCACACTGCTCGCATTAGCCAACAAGCTCTGCAAGATGTACAGATGCTTCCCTGGCCACCGTACTCTCCTGAACTCTCACCAATCGAGCACGTCTGGGACATCATTGGACGCCGTTTGCATGCCTTGCCACAGCCGCGTTCAGAAGACGAACTGTGGCAAATGGTTGAGAGGGAATGGAGAGCCATCCCTCAGGACGCCATCCGTACTCAGATTGACTCTCTACCTAGACGTGTTGCTGCGTGCATCGCCGTCCGCGGTGGTCCTACTTGCTACTAAGCCGACGCCGTTCTCGCTCTGTATTATGACTATCATTTTGAAATAAAGATCACTTATTGTTCGTCCCTGTCTCTCTCTGTCTGCCGAGTTTCATCACTTTCTGGCCACTATTTCTTGGTGTTCCATTTTCAATGTCACGCAGTGTATTTACCGTATGCTGAGGCAATATTAAGAGGGGTAGCGTATGATGCGCCACCTCGAGCATGTAGATTAGCTCCGTTTTTTATCAAAATATAAGAAATATTTGCATATCCCTTTTTTGCTGCTAATACAAGGTACCTGTCAATTAACCTGGATTCAGTGTTATTATGTTTTAATAAAGAAATCACTCTGTTAGTTTGTCCATATTTTACATCATGATAGAGATTGGAACGATTCTTCCTCTTAAGAAATATCTTTCTTGGACTCAAAAGGTTTGAGAGTTTACTGCCTAGAATTATTTTCTTCTTCTTTTTCAATTTATTGACCATATTTTAGAACCTAACCAATATCATATTCAAATTTTATAATTCCAAAATTATATTTTTAACAGATGAATATTTTTATTCTAGGAATAAATTCAAATATAATGGTGCCAAACGAGACAGGGAGATAACTAAAAAATGAAAAAAAAAAAATTCGATAATCAATGAAACCAATTTTGAATCTGTTTATATATTTTTAAATGATATATTATATGGATTTTAGTTTTTATTTTAAAGCGCAATGTTTATTGTGTTTATATTAAAATTCATTGAATATAAATGATTTATACTTTTTATACGTATAATAAATTATAGCGCGTTAATATTTATAGATTTTGGAAATGATTTACTATATTTTCCTGAATAAAAAAAAAAAAGATGCAGCCGATTGTAATCGAATTAACAATCATTCTTCTGGCGGAAAGGTCAGTACAATTCGAAAAACCAATATATTTTTTTAAAGGTATTCCCTGAATATTATTTGAAGTCTAAAATATTTTTAGTCTCGATGAAATTCTTTTTAAATAGATTGTAAACATTGGAGTTTTTCTGTGCACAGGTCTTTCAGCTCTTAGCAGAACAATTTCCAGTCTGTCACAATTTTAGCTATTACAATTTGTATTCTTGGCTTTTTTATATTTGGAACTGTTGTTTTTGTTGATGTTTTCTTCGTCAACTTGCACTGTAGTGGTTGAGGTCTTTTCTTTTTGAACAACTTCACTTACCTCGCTCATGAAAACTATATATGCATCAAATTTTTAGTCGATTTCTATTCTCGGTGTCTTCTGGCTACATGATATTGAATCTAAACGGTAATAGTTAGTTCATTTCTTCATTTAAAGAGTTTCTTCTACTTTGTACTCAATTCCATATATTTCAAGAATTTTCAAAAGTACAAGGTATGTGCCATAGGTTCCCGGACTGGGTTCATAAACAAGGGAAGATATATTTTTTTATTTATTAAAACTTTTCAAAGTAATATCCCCTTACTTCAACGCACCAGCGCCATCGTTTCTCCCAATTGTTGAAACGGTTTTAATAGGCCTCTTTTGGAATCCTCTTCAATGCCAACAGCGATTTTTCTATTATTTAATCCCTGGTGTCAAAATGTCTTCCTTTTAGAACTGATTTAAGTTTGGGAAAAGGAAAAAGTCATTTGGTGCAATGTCTGGGGAAGAGGGTGGTTTATAGGTAGGATTTGTGTCCCGTTTTTTTGCCAAAAGACTCGTCACCAAGTGCGCTGTGTGAGGGCGGGCATTGTCATGATGTAGGATTCAGTCACCATTAGTCTATTTTTCTGGCTTTTTTCGAATCGCTTCTCTTAGACGGCGAATAACGCCCAAATGCATTTCCTTAATACAAGGTATGTCCCATAAGTTCCCGGACTGGGTCCATAAAAAATGAAAAAAATGAAAATGTAAATAAATTTGATTGTTTATTATAGGAAAAATATCTGGCAACACGGTGTACCAATATCAAGGTGGTACGTGCGCGCGCGCCAAGGTCATTCTAATATATTTAAAGACTACACCTAGCGTTGCGGCGATTTTACGATGGAACAAAAATTGAAGCAGAGGATTTACATGGGTCTATGGCTATGACCCTGAAACCAAGCGTCAATCTGCCGAGTGGAGAGGTGAGGGTGAGCCTAGACCCAAAATATCCAGGATATTGAAATCCAGAAACAAGGTGTTGCTGGTCGCTTTTTTGGATAACAAGGGCCTTGTTCATCACGAGTATCTTCCTGCAGGCCAAGCAATTACAAGGTATGTCCCATAAGTTCTCGGACTGGGTCCATAAAAAAATAAATAAATGAAAAATGTAAATGAATTTGACTGTTTATTATAGAAAAATTATCTGGCTACACGGTGGTACCAATATCGAGGCGGTACGTGCACGCGCCCCAAAGTTATTATTATTTATTTAAAGGTTACACATAGCGCTGCGGCGATTTTACGATGGAACGAAAATTGAAGCAGAGGATTTGCATAGAATTTTTGTGTGAAACTTCAAATATCAGCAACCGAAACTTTTAAATGCTTAATAAAGCATTCCCCAAAGAGAACAATTGTTTTTGAATGGCATTCTAGATTTAAAGCTGGCAGAATTTCCATTGAAGATGATCTTCGTCAAGGACGCCCCAAAAATTTCAAATGACTGATGAAAATGTGCAAATAATCACCGATTTGATAAAAGAAAATCCTCGAACCACTTTGCTGTGAGCTAGAGCAAGACACAGGCATCTCTAAAACAACGATTGGAAGGATCGTACCAAATCAAAAAGACTCCTGCAAAATTCATCCCAAGATTCCTCACTAATGAGCAAAAACTGTGTCGGCTTGCAACCTGTGAGGACATGTTGGAAATGACAAGAACGGATCCGGAATGGAAAGACAAGATAATCACAGGCTACGAGACATGGGTCTATGGCTATGATCCTGAAAACCAAGCATCAATCTGCCGAGTGGAGATGTCAGGGTGAGCTTAGACCCAAAAAATCCAGATTATTGAAATCCAGAAAACAAGGTGTTGCTGGTAGCTTTTTGGATAAAAAGGGCATTTTTCATCACGAGTATCTTCCTGCAGGCCAAACAGTTATCAAGGATATGTATTTGGGCATTCTTCGCCGTCTAAGGGAAGCGATTCGAAAAAAAGGCCAGAAAAATGGACTAATGGTGGCTGGATCCTACACCATGACAATGCTCGCCCTCACACAGCGCACTTGATGACTAGCTTTTTGGCGAAAAACGGGCACAAATCCTACTTCAACCTCCCTATTTCCCCAGACATCGCACCAAATGACTTTTTCCTGTTCCCCAAACTTAAAGCAGTTCTAAAAGGAAGACATTTTGACACCAGGGATGACATAATAGAAAAATCGCCGTTAGCATTGAAGAGCATTCCAAAAGAGGCTTATAAAAACTGTTTCGACAATTGGGAGAAACGATGGCGCTGGTGCGTTGAAGCAAGGGGGATTACTTTGAAAAGTTTTAATAAAAAAAATTTAAAAAATCTTACCTTTTTTTTTTTATGGACCCAGTCCGAGAACTTATGGGACATACCTTGTAGAATATAATTTCTACATTATATTTTTCCCGTCGATAAATCAACGTGTTCTGCTTGTCCATTGATAAAAACATCACCATCACCTAGGACGTGATCTCCGCCAATACACCATAAGGGTTACTATTTCCATATCCAATGTCGGTAAACGCGGATCTTGCATGCCGCATGGCCGCACGGCCGAGAGAGAAAGAGAGATAGCGGTTGAAACTATTTTTTATTGTATCGTTCAAATAAAATTATAAAAGTAATACAAAATTAAGAGAGAGAGAAGTAATATACAGATAAAGGAAATAATAAGTGATCAATTATTATTATAATTTAACATCGGTTTTAAGTATGAAAGAAATATAAAGAAAAAAACTAGTGTAAAAAAAATAATTATATCATTTTTTCGAAAGTGAATAGACAAAATCGAACAAAAAGTTCAAAAGGCAACATATACAATTAGGAAAGGAATTAGATATGGTCATATAAAATTCATAACTATATATAGAGATGTCGAAATACAACTATACTAATCATTGATTCAAAATGAACAAAGATACAAAAAAAAAAGAAAAAAGAAAAAAAGTGAACAAAGATCCCAAAAAAAGAATATATATTTACAATTGTGGCTTCTTGGAAATACATGAAAGGATCATCATGAATTGATTTCATTTGAAGTCCACTGACCTTTACAAGGGCAGGGGAATGGGTTGATTCTCCTTAACATTTCTTAAAAATGATCTTGCTTTCGCATTTGACGAAAAAGTAGCTTGAATGTTTGATGCGGATGTTCTTGACGTTGAATCAGGAGTTACTCCTATACGGCTGATTCCATCAGCAAGTTCTTGGTCGGTAATGAAGCGATCAGTCGTTAGCAAGACTGTGAAACTGGCAGACATGTTAGAATGACAAGCTTTCACTTAAAAGTTTTCAAATATCAAGCATTTATATACCATACCATAATTTGCATCTGAACAATTAGTAACAATAATGTAAAATATATATTAGAAATATATAAACGGTTTCAACATATATGCAAATCATCAATTATATATTGATTTTTAATTAAATCGATTTAATTCTAAAAAACCTCAACGTCTACTAAATTCGCATCATTATTATATTGTATAATAAAAGTAGTTCCTTTGAAACATATTATAAACAAATATATGAAAGAAAAGTTACCATCTCGTATGAATCTTATTCTAGGTTTCTCTAATAACGGTGACAGCTTTTGCTATTCTTCCTATAAATCATATAATTTATTCAAGAGTTCTTCTCATTTATTTATCAATCAACAAGGCGCGATATTGAAGTATTTGCGCCTATTACAGATAAAATAAACAAAACTTTAGAATTTAAATAATTACATATATACATGTATCAATCGAGTTAATAAATTTATATAAACAAAGTGGCAGATGTAAGAGAGTTAAATCATTTTGATCAGGGAAAAACCTATGTCTCACTTCTGTAAAGTTTGGACAAACGTAGATAAGTTGAAGCTTGTTCAACTTCTCCGCAGGAACAATTTGGTGTTTCTGATAAATCTCTTTTGTGTAAGTTGTGATGGAATTTTCTGATAGATGTAATAGATTAAGTGACTATAAATTTTGTAGAGTTCTCCTCTCATTGAAGATATTTTCGAAATGGTGAAGAACCAGGAGTCCCTGAAATTTTCCAGTTTGAATTTTTATTTTAACCATAAATTTAATATTTCATCATTACTCCAACAATGTGAAATCGCCTAATTGACCGTAAGCTACAAAAATCTTCGCTACTTTTTTACATTCAGCCAGGTTCTAAAATAGCAATATGTTTCGATTTTGTCAGGTGAGGAAGTTCTAATACTGATGTGCCCCATCTCAATCAGGCTCCTGTCATTAAAGATTTTTATTAGGAGGCGGGGTAATGTTGGGTTTTTCTACAAGGACAATTGAGTACCCGTCCCACATATTAGGATGGAGTTTGAGATTTATTTAGGTATCTGTCGTCGCCTCCCTGGCTTAGCTGTTTTAAGGATTGTCAAACTCTACACCATGTGTAGTGTCCAGGTTGATATTTTTCCTTCTATGGAGATGGCCCTTGTTTTTTAGTAACCAATCACGCTGAAGAGCTGGACTAAGCCAAAGTCTTCTCTTCTTTCTTATCTTCACACTGTATGAAGTAGATTGCGTCTGCCCTTTGTCATTAAGACTGGGAGCACTACTCAGTGGCAGGCCGACTTAGCTCCAAAAGAAATGGCCGCCTCTAACATGAGGAACAGACGCCATGTGCAGACGCTCACTAACATGGAGTACAAACCCTGCTCATCCTGTATCCCCTGGATTAGGAGCCCCTTACAGGGTACTATCAGCTGAACCCAGGTTTTTACCGAAGCTTTTTACTGCTCCCCCCTCTCCTTTTCATCCGGACTTGGGACCGGCAAAGGCGGAGTTCTAAGCCATAGTTATTATATACAATATATTTTATATAAATATTTTGCCAAGAAATATATACTTTTATACGATATTAATATAAATATTTAGTGCATTGTTTTGATTTGACAACAACACGAAATCCGACGACGTATGAACTCCGCCTTATTTTCCGATGAGTAAGGTCTATTTAATCTCAATATTACTTAGTCTAGCCATAATATTGTTACAAAACCAAATCAGTGATAAAAAATTAATTTGACCGCGTTAAGTATTCAAAATACAGTTGTTGTTATTTGAATATCTCGTGCACACGTGCTCAGAAAAAAAAATCGAAATATATTTGTTTTTTGATAATGGGTTTGGGTATTAAAGAAAACCCTATAGTTGTAATAGCCTTACATAAGGTAGGCCAAAATCTTTCACCCTTTTTAAACTTTTACAAAATTTGAATATTACGCGTCAATTTGTTTATCGAATCATTGAAAGGTTCAACAACTTAATCATACATAATAATAAATCCACTACATGTCGAAATGCTAGTGTGATTGATCTGACGCTGACTAACAAACAAGCAATAGCAGCTATCAGAGACTGGCACACAGAACAAATATCGCAGATCTCTGATCATGTAGCAATAATCTATGAAGTACATATAACTGACAATTTTCACCACAGCTACTAATTATTCCACATGGAAATTCAGTGAAGAAAAGGCGAACTGGTCAAATTTGCCCAGAATTTCATTAAAATAGATCAAAATAATATTGAAAACTTTTTAGATACAGCAAATACAAGGAAAGACGTCGATAGCGCGGTAAAAGAACTTTCGAACACGCTCATTGAAGCAGCGTATAATACTCTTAAACTAAGAAAAAACAAACAAATAAAAAACAACATAAACAGATGGTGGAACGCGGACTTGACACGCCTTGAGAGCTATTGTAAATACCTCCGTAACTCCTATTATCGGGAGAAAAATCCTCTATCCATATTCAACAACAGTATAAAAGTGCAAGAAACAAATACGTCAGGGAAATAAATAAGGCTAAAAGAATGTCTTGGAGGTTTTTCTTAGAGGACATCAAATCAAAAACCCATATGGAAATTTATACAGGGTATACAAAAATATTAAAAACGGTTCTAACCGAAAGGGCATTTTGGAAATATTAGAAGTGAATAAAAATGAAGAACGATTCCAGAAGACAGTATAACTTTTGAACAACCTTTTCCCCGATGATAGAGATAATGAAGACACAACCTTCCACAAAAACCTAAGGAACTATACTTTAGGATTTCATAATAAAGAAAATATAATAATTACGCCCAATGAAGTAAATGGAATAATTGATGAGCTAAACTCAAAGAAAACGCCTGGAATTGATAATATTCTTAACAATATGATAAAACATACTAAACAACTAATAGTTCCAATACTGGTGAAACTTTTTCAAAAATGCTTAGATTTAAATTATTATCCGAATGAATGGAAAAAATCTGAGGTAATAATTATTCCCAAACCAGGTAAAACAGACATGAAAATTTATAAAAGCTACAGACCCATTTGTCTCAACTCAAACATTTCCAAAATATTTGAAAAAATAATTAACAACAAACTAATAAAATTTTATGAAAACTCAAATCTGCTTAACAATCGTCAACATGGATTTAGAAGATCAAGATCTACTATCTCTGCATTTAAATGAAATTGTCAGAATAGCTCTAGAACATAAAAACAAAGAATATACAGCTATAATCGCAGTTGATATAAGTGGAGCGTTCGACAATGCATGGTGGCCGATGGTGCTGAAAAGACTAGATGAGGACAACGTTCAAGCTTCAATAATAAAACTACTACAGTCTTTTCTTAATAATAGAAGAGTGAGATTTAGATACTCATCAAATGAAACCCACAAAAAATTAAGCAAGGGATGTCCCCACAGGGTGGGCCTATATCCCCTACAATATGGAATATTATTATAAACGATTTATTGAATAACTATTCAGAATCAAACAGTGAAATAATTGCTTATGCGGATGATTTAACTGTGATATGTTTGGGAAACAACTTGACAGAACTTCGGAATACAACAGGAAAGGTCATGGGGAGAATATTAGACTGGTGTGGGAACAATAAGTTGACCGTATCTGAAGAGAAAACGAAAATCTTATACTTGTTTAATAGCAAAATAGCTGCAAAAATTCCTAACACTATCACTGCCAATCGGGTAGAAAAACTGAAGATTATGGGAATAACTTTTAAAAATCATAGAAATAAAAACAAATTGGATTTTGTGCCCCATATTGATGAGATTATTACTAAGACAAATAGAGCTAGTGGATACCTAATTGGATTAACCGGGAAAGCATGGGGACTGGACAGTAAAAGAAGAATAGAACTCTATAAGACACTGTTTCGAAGTTCACTAACTTATGGTTCCACCATCTGTACAACTTTATACCCAAAAAAGTCAAAGATAAATTAAACTCTCTGCAGTACAAAATTTTGAAGCACAGTACACATGTTTATAATTCAACATCTTCAAACTGTACTCATATTGTTGCTAGAACACCAAAGCTCACGGATTTTATTGAAACAAATATATTAAAAATGAATATTGGATACAAAAAATCAGATCCAACTAAAAGAAAAATGATATCTAATTTTATAAACCAGAAATTTGAGGAATACTATGGAGGTGCCAATGATAATTTCAAGGGATTCTTTGATACTTCAAGAATTCCTAACTATGTTCAACCCAACTTCTATAACGTTCAATTTTTACTGGACATGGTGACTTCAACACATATTTGTTTAGAATTGGCAAAATTAGTTCACCTGCATGCACTTGTGGAAACGAACAACAAACCCCTGAACATCTTCTGATAGACTGTCCATTAACTTCTGATCTAAGGGAAGAAAACCAACTTTACCTGACTAATACAAAACAATCTGCTTGCAATAAAGACCAATACATCAAGTTTAATAGATTCTGCAGGATGTATATTTTGAGGCGAAAGCGTTGACTGTATATATTTCAAGCTACTACTTATAATTGCTATATGTAAAATTTGACATTTAACGTTTAATTTTAATGATTTCCAATGTTCAATTGTATTAATTGTATATAATTTAAAATATACACGCAATTATCCAAATTGTGGATATGGCGTGTCTCTCCCAACTGTTAAATAAGGCTTGCACTATTGATGACCTTGAAAGATCTGGTCGACCTCGCATGCAACGAACGCAAGCAGCTATAAAAGCCATTCGCGAAAGAATTCGTCGAAATCCACACTGCAAACAAAAGATCTTAGCAAAGCAGATAAATTTAGCTCCAAGATAGTTTCAAGGATAATCAACGAAGACCTTGGACTGAAAGCTTTCAAACGACGCACAGGTCATTTGATAACCCCTGCTCTTAGAGATATTAGAAGGGTTAGATCAAAAATGTTGTTGGCGCAGCATTATGATCGGTGGCATGAGAGAATCCTTTTCACAGACGAGAAATTTTTCACTGTCGAGGAAAAGATTAATCGTCAGAATTATAGGATATGTGCTCGTAGCTCTCTAAAAGCTTCTTTGAAAGTCAGAAGACTTGAAAAAGTCACCATCCTTCTTCTGTCATGGTTTGGTGGGGAGTTAGCTACCAAGGTGTAACAGATCTCCACTTCTGTGCCAAAGCGGTAAAAAATACAGCTAAAAATTATAAATAAGACATTTTGTAACAAATAGTAAAGCCTCTGAATACAAAAATGTTTAATGGAGAACATTGGATATTTCAACAAGATTCAGCTCCTGCTCACAAAGCTAAGTCAACTCAACAATGGTTGGAGACGAATGTTCCGGAGTTCATAAAGGCTAATGAATGGCCCTCTGGAAGCCCTTATTTAAACCCCCTTGATTACAGTTTGTGGGCATATTTAGAGGAAAAGGTGTGCTATAAAAGATATCATAATTTGGATAAATTGAAATCAGCATTGGTGAGAGCAATGAAAGAAATACCCTTAGAAAAGGTGCGTGCCACCTTAGATCAGTGGCCCGAACGTTTGAGATACTGTGTCAAAAATAAGGGAGAACATTTTGAATGCTTGTATATATTTAATATATATGTCCTATTGGCTAATAAAATATGTATTTATATTCCATTGTTTTTGTTCTTAATCATTTAATTTATAAAATTGTTTGTAACAGAATTTATGGCTAGACTGTGTATATAGATAATAGGGTAACAGAGTTTACAGTTGTAAAGTTTTAAGCTATTGCCTCCAAAGATACTTAACTATAAATAGCCATCTATATACCAAATTTTTCGTTACTTTTTGCTTCACATGATCGTTTTATTTTTCATATTTACTAAAGAATTATTCTACGTAGACTTCAGATGTACTTGGACAACTCTAACTTCATCATCCCGCAGCAATTCGGATTTAGAAGGGGGCATTCAACAACTCACCAACTCATTGCAGTTCTGGACTGCATCCAGATAAGAAGATCCCACAAGGAAGTGGTAGGTGCTGTCTTTCTAGATTTTGTGAAAGCATTTGATAAAGTTTGGCATAATGGCCTTATAAAGAAACTCACAAAACACCAGTTTCCAAGTGACATTATCAATTTTATGCAGAATTATCTACAGGGCAGGACATTTTCAGTCAAGCAAGGAAATTTTATAACTGAACCAAAGCCAATCCAGACTGGAGTACCTCAAGGCTCTATCCTCGGACCCTACCTTTTCAATATTTACATTAATGACATCCCACTGCACTCTAAATGTAAACTTAAGCTCTTCGCAGATGACACAGCAATTTTATTCAACTCTAAATCAGTCAACCTATTGGTTACTCAGCTTCAAAATTACCTAAATGGCATAATCAAATGGTGCGATGAGTGGAAACTAGACATTAACCCAACTAAGACTCAAGCAATAGTTTTTCCCCCAAGAGTTAACAAAAATTTCAAGCCACAAACCAACTTGACAGTAAACTCAAGCACTATTAGTTGGGCCGACCATGCCAAGTATCTTGGTGTCACTTTGGATTCGAAATTAAAATTTAATCTACATGTCCAAAACACCATAAGAAAGGCAAAGATAGCCAAAATATCTCTATCAAGACTGCTTAATTTTAAAAGTAATTTAACAACAAAGCATAAATTCACGTTGTACAAAACCTGTATTATACCCATCATCACGTACGCACTACCAGTCTGGGGCAAATATATCACACCTACGGATAAAAAAAGAATAGATGCCTTCATGAGGATTTGCTAACGAACCACTATAGGAGCCCCATTCAATCTTTCAAACAAAATTCTCAAAGAAGATCTCAACCAGCCTAATATAGAATAGATTTATCAAGACTCTGCAACAAGACTATTCTCGCAATTTCAAAAATCCTCAAATCCAACTATACAAGAAATTGTTCAAAACCAAGTTGACCTCTGCCACCGAATCCGACGACCTGGACCCAATGGCTAGCTGACAGCCAAACAACCAACAACTGCCCTCCTGTAAGGCTCGGGGGGCCACTCCAGCATCACAACTCGCCATGTGTAAATAATCTGGACAAGGTGACTCGCGAGCTGTGCTCGAATGTAACACCTGCAAATTGAGATGAAATAAATATTTTTCATATTATTCCAAATATTAATAGATTTTCTTATTTTTAATTTGTTCGATTTCGCAATCGTAAATATTTTTGCCTTCAAATGTTTTTTTTTTTTTTTTATCTTATCATATTTGTTATTTATCTTCATCTAATTGTTTGTTTTTAAAGCACGTTCTTTTGTATTATTACTTTTAACTAATTTTAATATATATTTCGTATTTCTGATTCAATTGTTACTTTTATTTTATTATAATTTGTAAGTGTTTGTTATAGTTTTTCATTTGAATTTAGCTCCATTTTTGTGTCTGATTTTTTTTTTGCAGGATCTTTGCTAATGTCTCTGGCATCTCTTTTCCCTCATAAATAGGCTGATGCTGCTGTATCTTTATGATCACTTAATTTTTTATAGTTTTTCATCTGAATTTAGCTCCATTTTTGTCTGGTTTTATTTTTTGCAAAATATTCTTGGATTTTTTTTTTCAATCAATTGTTTCCTCACATTATTGGGCTCTCCTTTATATGCCTGTCCTGGCATTCAGTTTTATAGTTTTCCTCTACTTGGTTCTTATTTTACCTTTTTTTTTCAGCGTCTTCTGTCATGCCTCGAAGACTCACTCTCCAAACCGCTAGGAGTGCTTATATGACTCGCCGCAGGAACAACACTCCTATCCTATTTCTCCTGTTCCCATTGAATATATCATTGGGGGCCTGGAAATAATCTGCCCTAACATGCCACCTGGGGAAAGTTTCTCTTCTTGCTTTGTCTTCCTTTCCATATGAAATCCAGGAATTAATGACCTCAACAAGTGTATAGGCTAAGTACTTCCAGACTAACATTCGGAGCTACAATAGTTCCTCCATGGGTGCGCAGGTTGGTTTGTTGGTTTTTTTCTGCAATAGGGCCTTTTTGTTACCGAATTCATGGACAGATTTACATTTGATTGGGCCCCTTCATCCTCATGACAACAGAGCCCCATCTTATGCCCAACTTTATATTTTGGATTCTGAGGCAGCGAATAATATTCGTATAGCTGCATCGGGGCCTTTGGCATGCCATCCTCATATTTTGACTCTATTGGATTCTGTGCTTAGGCGTTTAATCCATATACTTCTGCTTACAGGCAGATGCACCAGGTAGAAAAGACGAGGAACAGACTCACATTTAGAACCTGCAAATGTGTCAGGTTCAGATACTCATCCAACAAAATCATTGTAGGGATCTCCGCTGATATAATGCGCCAAGTGTAAGTGAAGTTGCGGCCATTTTTGTTGATCAAGATGGTCATGTTCCTTCTAACATAGATATTGCTGTTTTTCCACATGATCGCGGTTTTGTGCGCATTTCTCCACTTAATACTAACTGTGGCCCAATAACATATCCTATTTTATTTCCTGCAGGTGATCCTGGATGGACAATAGGGCTCTCACATAAAGAAAATATGCGCACAAGAACTAGAAGCCATGTTACCATGCTTCAGTTCTATAGTTACAGGTTGGAGTTAGGGGTGGGGCTTTGTGCATTGGACGTATGTGTTCGATGTATCCCAAAGATTCTGAGCGTTACCACCTTCGGCTTCTACTGATACATGTCGCAGGTGCTCGGAGTTTTGATGCTTCAAAACCCCTTGATTTTCAGCTGAGAGAAAATCGCCTCAGCTGCCATCATTATGGACTTCCTGCCCCCCTGAACCCACTTTTTTTTATTCCGTAGAAGATCACCTTGATATTAATGAGGAGATGCAAATTGGGACACAGATGTATACGTACTGTTAGGACTACTAGAGTAGTCAACTTTATTGTTATGTAAATATAATTGTAACTTAAAAACTAAGAGGGAAAAAAATGCAAATTTCTTTTAAAGTTTAAATTAGTATGTAAATTTCTTTTAATGTATAAATTAGTATGTGAATTTCTTTTACTGTATAAATTGATCGTGTTTTCCAATTAAATAAAAAAAGAGTTTTGGATGGTTGATAGTCTTCCTTAGAGCATCTTCCTTGGAATTGCCGAGCTGGTCAAGTAGCTGGACTAAACACTAGGTCTTCTTTCAAGGTAAAGAGAGACAGCATCTTTATTGAGAACCCTCAATACGTACCTTACACCAGATCAAAAGTTAATTGTGGACACAATAGTTGATTCTGTCACAAAAAATCCACGTTGCTTTTTCATTGATGGGCCTGGTGGTACGGGCAAAACTTATGTTTACAACACTTTAATCCATTGTGTTAGAGCCGTTGGAAAAATTGTCATTCCGCTGGCCCACAATGAAATAGCGGCTACCCTTTTTTCAGGCGGCCAGACTGTCCATTCCACTTTTAAACTGCTGATTCCCTTGCTAGAGAATTATGTATCTGCAATCTCAGTCAATAGTTCTGAGGCTGAATCTATTCGGAGGTCATCCTTAATTATTTGGGATGTGGCTCCTATGGCCCATTATAGAGCATTTTAAATTGTGGATCGCCTCCTAAGGGACATTATGCATTGTGACATTGCTTTTGGCGGAAAGGTTGTTGTACAAAAGCTGAGAAGTTTACTGCTTCGAGCTAATCACTATTTATTTCTATTTTCAAGGCTTAGACGATACTTTCTCAACAACTATCAACGTGTAAAAAAACAAGGAAAAGCTGTGTGTAAATGTCGCTCGATTGAGCCACCTGTGAAACGACAAATAATTCAAATTATTCATAATTGAGTGGCAGAAATAGGATTTTTACATAAAAATTTAAATAGAAAGAAAATAATATTTATAAATTCGGATTTTATTTTAAAACAGAATAATGGATCATATAAAAATATTTTTATAGAAAATGCATAAATTAGATATAAACATATTTACAATTAATATCAATTTGAGCGAATTTTTTGCATGATTTCAAAGTTCCAACTTGTCAAAGTATTCAAAATTTTATTTCGGTAAAAAAAAATATTTTTTTTTATATTTCGATTTCATTAATATCTGAAGGCCTTTATTCATTAAAGATAATCTTTCTTTACTTCTAATGTATTGCCTGTGTATTATTGGACCGTAGATTGGGAACTCAGACTTGTAACTCTCACTGGATAAATCTTCATCAATCCCAATTTTCTCATCTGATAGATAAGCCCCTAGAATGATCTCATTGGGTTCCGGCATACGAGGTGTGTTCAAAAAGTATCGCGACTTTTGAATTTTCGCGGGTTACGTATATTCGAATTTCGATCTTTTTGTGGCTTTATGTTGGTACTCATGTCTCTCGCTTATGCCGACAAGCTCGGCCATTTTGAATGTTCACTTAATTGTAGACAGCTGCTTTGCTTGCAGGTGTTTTGGATCGTCTTCGATTTTTAACTATTAAAAAATGGATCAAAGAAGCTGTAGCAAATTTTCTGTGAAAAACGAAATTAAGTGCGCGGATGCATTCCGAATGTTGACTGTGGCATACGGAGAAGCTACCTTGGACCGAAGCAACGTTTATCGGTGGTACAAAATGTTCTCAGAAGGCCGAGAAGATGTGAATGACGAAGAGCGTGCCGGACGCCCGAGCACTTCAACAACAGACGAAAAAATTAATGAAGTGGAGAAAATGTTATTGTCCAATCGTCGAATCACCGTTAGAGAAGTTGCTGAGGACCTAAACATATCGAAGGCTCGTGCCATTCGATTTTTTATCAATGATTTGGGCATGAGACGGGTCGCCGCGAAATTCGTACCAAAATTGCTCAATTGCGACCAAAAACAGCATCGCGTGAACATTGCTAATGAGATGTTGGACTCTGTCCGCGACGACTCAAATTTGCTCCAGAGGGTCATAACTGGTGACGAAGCGTGGGTTTATGGTTATGACGTGGAAACCAAAGCTCAATCATCTCAATGGAAGCTGCCGCACGAACCAAGACCGAAAAAAGCGCGCCAAGTTCGGTCGAATGTGAAAGTTTTGCTGACAGTTTTCTTCGATTGCAGGGGCGTGGTGCATCATGAGTTCTTGCCACAGGGTAGAACGGTCAATAAGGAATATTACCTGCAAGTTATGCGCAATTTGCGCGAAGCAATCCGCCAGAAACGCCCGGATTTGTGGAAGAACAAAAATTGGCTTTTGCACCACGATAACGCCCCTGCTCACACATCGTTGCTTGTGCGCGACCTTTTGGCCAAAAACAACACACTAATGATGCCGCAGCCACCGTATTCCCCAGATCTGGCCCCCTGTGACTTTTTCTTGTTCCCTAAACTGAAGAGGCCCATGAAAGGACGACGTTACGCTACGCTTGACGAGATAAAGACGGCATCGAAGGAGGAGCTGAAAAAGATTTTTAAAAATGATCTTTTGAAGTGTTTCGAAGATTGGAAAAACCGTTGGCACAAGTGTATAATATCTCATGGGGATTACTTTGAAGGGGACAAAATAGGTATTCATGAATAAATAAATAATTTTTGAAAAACACCAAAGTCGCGATACCTTTTGAACACACCTCGTATAATTGTATTTTTTAATATTTCAGCTTCCTTCTTCAATTATCCCAATATTCTAAATAAACTACTTTTTGGTTCAATGTGTTCGGTTTGATAAAATTGAGATTCCTCAATAGAGCATATTTAAATATATATTTTATAATATATTTCTTACAATTCAAAATAACGTAATCTAGAATTCTTTCATCATCTCTACCTAACTCAATTTGGGCACCTTCTTCTAAAAATAACTTAACAAGTTCATTGTAATATGAAAATCGACATACTTCAACTAGTGGGGTGTAGCCTCGACTTTCAAGAATCTCAATATCTGCCCCTGCGTCAATCAAGTATTTGACTATATCTTTCTTATGGCAAAATATTGCTGGTCTTTCACCATTTGCATTAACATCGGCGCCATATTCAATAAGAAGCTTCACAATAGGAAGATGGCCTTTAAAATAACAAACAGCGTCAATTAGAGGTGGTACATCATCTTCTGCTATGAAATTGACATCCAGGGCATGCGCTCTCATGTCCTTGAAGCACAAATACTGACAGGGACCAAAGTTGGAGACGCTGTATTGTTGCCAAAAATATATTTGGCTCCTTCAGATACCAACTTTCCTTAATTCTGAAGAGACATCAGTTTCCACTAAGGTTGGTTTTCGCTATGAGTATTAATAGGACTCAAGGGCAAACCTTTGCCTGTGTTGACACATGGACAGCTCTATGTAGCTTTTTCACGTCTGCAAAGTTTTGATAGCATTCGCATTAAATTGAACCCCCCATAAAACTATAAATGTAGTTTTTTATGAGCTCCTTCATATATGAATTTATCCCTTTTATATGTAGTCTTATCTGCAATATATTTTGTATTGTTTATTTATTCATTTATTTATTTTTCATTTTAAATACATTCATTTGAACTTTTCACCAATGCCCATGTTTATTCAAATAAGGTACATTTCTTACTAATTATCTATTACTAAGGTAATAAGATCCATGCGACTTCAAATAGAGGTCCAAATACAAAGAGGTAGAATATATTTCTTAGTTTGTGTTTTTTTTTTGTATATATATAGTTTATCATCTGGAAAGAATTATTTGTTCAAACTTAGAAAGTACAAGGTATGTCCCATAAGTTTCAGGACTATGTCCATTAAAAATAAATAAATGAAAATGTAAATAAATTAGACTGTTTATTATAGAAAAAATATCTGGCATCACGATGGTACCAATATCAAGGCGGTACGTGCGCGCGCGCCAAAGGCCATTCTAATTCACCACAATTGAAGCAGAGGATTTGCATAGAATATTTTTTGAAACTTCAAATATAAGCAACCGAAACTTTTGAAATGCTTAATAAAGCATTCCCCAATGACGCCCAAAGAGAACAACGGTTTTTGAATGGCATTCTAGATTTAAAGCTGGCAGAATTTCCATTGAAGATGATCCTCGTCAAGGACACCCAAAATTTAAAAGGACTGATGAAAATTACTGATTTGATAAAAGAAAATTCTCGAACCACTTTCCTGGAGTTAGAGCAAGACACAGGCATCTTTAAAACAACTATTGAAAATATCGTAACCGAAGATTTGAAGCTCAAAAAGACTCCTGCAAAATTCATCTCAAGATTCCTCACTAATGAGAAAAAACTGTGTCGGCTTGCAATCTGTGAGGACATGTTGGAAATTACAAGAACGTATTCGGAATGGAAAGACAAGATCATCATAGGCGACGAGACATAGGTCTATGGCTATGATCCTGAAACCAAGCGTCAATCTACCGAGTGGAGAGGTCAGGATTAGACCCAAAAAATCCAGGATATTGAAATCCAGAAACAATGTCTTGCTTTACTTTGTTCATCACGAGTATCTCCCTGCAGGCGAAACAGTTATTAAGGAAATGTATTTGGGCATTCTTCGCCGTCAAAGGGAAGCGATTCGAAAAAAATATCAGGAAAATGGACTAATGGTGACTGGATTCTACACCATGACAATGCCCGCCCTCTTGGTGACAAGTTTTTTGGTGAAAAACGGGACACAAATCCTACCTCAACCACCCTATTCCCTAGACATCGCACCAAATGACTTTTTCCTATTCCCCAAACTTAAAGCAGTTCTAAAAGGAAGACATTTTGACACCAGGGATAACATAATAGAAAATTCGCTGTTGGCATTGAAGAGCATTCCAAAAGAGGCTTATAAAAACTGTTTCGGCACTTGGGAGAAACGATGGCGCTGGTCCGTTGAAGCAAGGGGGGATTACTTTGAAAAGTTTTAAAAAATATATATCTTACCTTTTTTTATGGACCCAGTCCGGGAACCTATGGGACATACCTTGTATTTACATTTAACCTTACTTGAAATACTGCTTCTAGGAAATGAGAATATACTTATTGCAATTTTAAACCACTATTTCTACTCTTAATGTGTTTTCACAGCCTTTCGGCTAAACCCGGGGTATTGCTTAGGTCACTCGGCTAGTATATGAATAATAAAATTTTAGTAAATGATTGTTATATAGAATAAATATATGCAAAGTTTAATACAGATTTTATTATAAGATTTTTTATATGCAATTAACACTTGAAAATAGCGGGTGATCTCATTCAAATAATCTTACAAAGAGTTAAAATCAAGTGACCATTTGTTTAGAACAGGTGGTAGGTGAATGTTTACAGTAGAATCTCCCATGAGAGAACACACACTAGTTTCCCATTATAGATATTAGATTAGATCTGGACTAGTCATTTTAGAGTTTACTAGACTTGTCTTTCAGGGAGGTAGTTATTTATTATATAGGTCGCTCATGGGAGGTTTTACAGTACCTCTTTATACATCCTTCAATCCTGTATGTTAGAAGGCAAGCTTGAATATCCTCGCTGTTGGCTAATAGACGGTGACATTTGCTGGACCAATGGTAACAACATAGCGCATTTCTGTGTTCTATTATACGTTCTTTAAAATTTTCTTAATACATGCTTTAGCATATTTATACAACATCATTCACAATGCCGAGGGTCTAGTAGAACCTCCCATGAGAGACCGTCTAAAAACACTGTATACTTCTGGTCTCTTCTGGAGGTTGTCTTTTTGAAAGGGGGGTTTAGATCAGGTCATATCATTTTGATCTTGAATGGTGACGCTTAAAGAGGTCGATGCATATTAGAAAGGTCTCTAAGGGGAGGTTTTACCAAAATACAGTAAAATAATAATAAATTCTATGAACATAAACTGTTACAATAATTATTAATCATCAAAAAATGAGAATTTTGTTACATGCTGGAAAAACAATTTAGTTTTGATAGCACTGAATGCATGTTTTTTGCACCTTGTATGTACCTATTCTTTTGCATCTTTCTCGAAATTATCAGTATACTATAGGTATTATTTGTTATCTAAACATAACATATTTACATAAACACATAAATAAATATTAAAAATGGCATATCCTGACCAGAAGCACATGTGCTTTACAGAAGGCAGAGCGCCATCTGGTAGAACAGAAATCAACTAAACATTGATTTAGCCTGTTCCCTGATATTTGGCCAACCCAATTTCTTGATAAATCAAGAAATATAAATATATATTTATAAGTTTGTTATATTAAGACACGGTCAACAAACAAACTTTCTCAAATCTATCGGTTCTTCTAAAGATGTGGAACTCGAAAGAACCTTAAAAGAAAAAGACGATTTTTATATTTGAATTATTTCTATAATAAATATATATGTTAAAAACAATAAAAATATAAAATAGGTCAGACGTTGATATTAAATAAAAAAGAGGCATATCCTAACCAGACTCATATAAGCTTTTCTAGATGGCAGAGTGCCATCTAGTGGAGGAAAAATGAACTAAACGTTTATTTAACTTGCTCCGTGATATTTGTTACATGCTGAGGAAAATATTTAGTTTTTGGTAGCACTAAATGCATGTTTTTTATTGCACCATGTATGTACCTATTCTATCGCATATTTCTCGAAATTAGCAGTAAACTATAGGTGTTACTTGTTTTCTAAACATAAAACGTTTAAAATGAACCAGGCGATAAGAAAGATGGGTGTCTTTTATATAAAATGAGCACAAGCTTTCGGGTAAAACCCTTCTACAGGCGGCTATCACATAGCAAGATGAATACCAATGGCAAGAGTTTCTCAAATATATATAGCAGAGGTAATTTGTATAACAGCGTGAAAGAAAAAGATGCTCTTGCCATTGGTATCCATCTTGCTATGTGATAACCGCCTGTAGAAGGGTTTTTACCCGAAAGCTTGTGCTCCTTTTATATAAAAGACACCCATCTTCCTTATCGCCTGGTTCATTTTAAAGTTTACTAGGATGAGTTTCTTGCAATAAAACGTTTAGTTTATTTTTTCTTCACTAGATGGCGCACTGCCATCTAGAAAAGCTTATGTGAGCCTGGCCAGGATATGCCTTTATTGTTTATAAATATATAAGTATGTAAATATGGGAATATGGAAATTTTTAAAATATAATATTGTTAAGAACAAAATCAATAAATTTACTTATATTTACAATAAAAATAGATATTTGGGGAGGTTAAAATGCCTATGACAATATGTTTATAAATTTCTTAATTCGGGTTTTATATTTTGATAAAATAAATACTTAGATATATGGCTCACTATATAAATAATATTGAATCATTACGAATGCGTTTTTTAAAAAAGAAATTAAGGATATTTTTTTTTCAATGAGTAACCAGTTATTTTTCTTATATAAATTATTTAATTGAGATGGCGCTCTGCCATCTAAAAAGCACATGTGCTCGTGGTCAGGAGATGCCTTCTTTATTTTTAATTGAGATTATATATGTTTTTTCTGGAATGCAATATATATATTTGTCTCTCTATGCCGCTATTATATTTTCATCTTATTAAATATTAAAATCTAATGTCAAATTTTTATTTTATAAACTTGCTTCAAAAATGTGTTTAAACCTTTCAATACAGAAAAGTTCATTTCAAAGTTTATTATATTAAGACACGGTCAACAAACAAACTTTCTCAAATCTATCGGTTTTTCAACAGATGTGGAACTCGAAAGAACATTAAAATAAAAAGACGATTTTTATATTTGAATTATTTCTTCATATATTTGAACAAAGTAATTCAAAAATAAAAATAATTCAAACTTGTGAATATTTGTAAAATAGGTTATTTTCAAAGGAATTTTAACTAATAGAAGGAGAAGATATATAAAAATATTAATGAAAAAATAAATATTAATATATTTTTGCTTTTTTATTTATAGTACACGTGGTACAGCCCATGATAATTATGGTGGGTAAAGTTGGCGACTGCTTTCACTGTAATTGCACCACATGTCTACACATGTAAAAAGCAGTTCGACTTTGCATTTACAAATGTGCCAGAGCCCCGTTTTGGTTACTTGCACTCGCTGGTGGGGTTGGACTTTTGCAAAAATGGGGGCCATTAGAGCATTTTTTTAATAAGAAAAAAAGTGCCAAATGCGGGAATTGAACCCGGGTCCTAACGCTCCAAAATCAACGGTTTAGATTAACCTTCCACCGACTACCTTTAATGAAAAATAAAGATTATCTATGGGAAAACGGAGAACATATTTTAGTTTGACTGATATTTTGTACTTTTTTCCAGTGAGATCTATTTTTCTGGTAATATCATTGAGCTTTTGGGTTATAAGGGATTTCAGTATTATCTTTTAGTGATTATTACCCATATATATTAGTAAAGGGAATATTGTAATAATACTAGAATCATAATATCCTGGAGATATAAGTCAAGTATAAATGGGCTATTGCTTGATTCAAATTGAAGGAGTGACCGGTCATGTAAATGTGTTGGAATTTTATTAAACAGTTATCATGGTTTATCATACATCTCTGATTTTCAGCCAAGTAGGTGCCTACGGTGCTTGTCTTCCCTACATAGGCTGTGCTGCTCTGGGAACATTTAATGTTTTTTTACAGTTCCATACTTGTAAAAGAATTGAAGGTTCATAAACTCGTGTGTTGACCACGTCTTAGTATAACATAAACTGTTCTACTTCATTCCTATGCTTTCCGTTATATTATTAAGTTCTAGACCGACTTCTGTGTGAGGTGTACAACGGAATTGTTTGAGATTCTTCGGTCACATCACGCGACCCAGGGGAATGGAGTACACCATACTGACTGGAAAGACGTCTGGGCGAAGCATACCCTGGACGCCCACCGACACGCTTCGTGAACCAATTAAAGGAACTTACTGGCTTAACTGTCGCCGAGATGGTATATCAAGCTCAAGACAGAGATGGCTGGTGTCGTATCGTGTTTGGGATGTAAATACGTACAGTGGGCCACAACGTTCGATCGCAAATAAAATCATATTATTATTATCAAGTTCTAAATAATTTTAAATTACTTTGCCATAACACTGTGCATCATGCAATTAGTACATAAATGCGATTATTATTAATGTTATATTTTGAATTCAGAATGCGTGTCATAAGACTTTTTATCGAATAGTTATTAGTGTTTTAATTATAATAAATTTTAAAAAAGGAATTTCAAATGAACTTGGTAGTTAATGTTTTATCTTGTTTATGAGAGGGTTAACTGAATAACTAGACCAAATCGATCATTTAACCTATATGATGTAATTTAGAACTTTTTTTCTGTAAAATGGAAGATTTTTCAAGATTGAAAACAAGAGGTTATTTTTCATTAGCATGGATATACATTAGAAAGATGCAGTTGTATGGATTTCTCCTTTTAAATTTCATATTCAAAACAAAATTTTAAAAATTGTTTATTTCTAAAATGTTCTAAGAAAAGGTCTGTACTATTATTAATTGTGTTGTTTCACCATTTTCGTTTTAAACACATTTTACTTTTTAAAATAATTATATTTTAACAATTACCTTTTTTTCTCATATATATATATTCTGAATAGCTCTCTGTAACATTATTTCTTTTCATTTTTTTAAGAAATACAAATTTATAAAATGTGTTAATGTAATATTTTGAAGGGTGTTACACATACATTTATTTTTCTCTCAAAATTTTTACTGAAGTAATATCACATAAAATAGTAAAAATGTTATTTTAAAATCATTTTTTTCTTTTCAACAGTTATGTATATAAATATTGTAAAATACTATGCCATGCAACCCTATACCTATAAAATAATAAACCTTATTTAAAAAGGATGCTAAATTAATGGTTGTAAAATATACCCAAAATGAAGAATTCTACAAGGGTTTTACATAGGTATTATACACATGCTTTTATAAAGATTTAGGGTCTGAAATTACTTTGGGAAAAAAATAAAGACATTGAGCAACACGTATTGACATTACAGCACATTTATAGTTAGCAGCAACACAGAAATTAACTATTAATTAACATTTAACTATAAATAATCCAGCACCCTTACTATTATTTTTAAATATGGAAATACTTAATTTTTAGCATTGGTATAAGCTACTATTACGTACCACATCTCTTGTAAAATTTCAATAAATCATTATTCCAATATTTTGTAGAGAAAATAGATTTCAAATAGCATTTTTGGAAGGAAATAATGAGCAGTTTGTACGATGATATCATAAAGCGCCAATCGGCCAATCAAAAACGAGCATTATTCATCAGCAGCCAATCAGAAACGAGCATTATTCATCGGCAGCCAATCAGAACGAGCATTATTCATTGGCAGCCAATCATAAACGAGCATTATTCATCGTCTGATGTAGAGGTGCAACATACACTTTTATTAAAAGATCAATTCAGAGACTTAAAATATAAATTTGGCTTTTATTTATTTTGTTAACAATCTTTTTTGAATAAAATATTTGTTTAAAATTTGAAAATTATTTAACTAACCAATATGCATATATTTAAAAATTTGTTTATTTAAAAACTTTTCATTTAATAAAATACTGTTTTTTTCTTTTAAAAAAACTTTGGGTGATTTTTTTTGAAGTATAAATATATTTCTAAATAAACATTATCATCAAAATATTTAAATATTTTAGAAAAAAAAGGGATATTTGAAAGAAAAAGAAAATGGCATAGAGGATGGCCATAAATATTTATTTTCTTAATTAGAAGCCTAAAATCAAGTGTCATATTTGCTTATTAATCTTGAATATATGAAAGAAAATTGATAATGGCATAATTTAAGTAAATATAAATTGCGTGTGTGTGTGATAGTGTTTTCAATCATTCATTCTTAAAAAAAGATTAAGATGTTATAAGCAAACACCATTGACTTCAAAAAGATAAACCAAATAGGATTTTATGACATAATTGGTTTTTGACTTTCAGAGTCAAAACTTGGAACAAGTAAAGCTCCATTGTCAGAACTAACAATTCATATAGAAAAAGGCGAAGATTCCTTTCAAACCAAGATCAAATCTATCTCATTTACAGAATTGAGAGATGATCGATAAGAAAAATGGAAATTTGGAACCAAAAGAAAATGGAGCTTTACAAAGCAATGATCAGACACTTATCAAAAGGATACAACTGCAATCACAAACCTATATTTTTTTATAGTGATGATTATACAATTTCAGCCATCAATTCATAAAATGAAGAAGTTGACTCACTTGAGGATTAACTACAATTTCATAATGGCCGACTTCAGTAAAGGAGATGGAACCATATGAAGCTGACAGAAAAATTATACATATATATATATTTAATTAAAAAGGCATATATTAGATCAAAATATCATTTATTTGACCAATATTTCAATTGGCTGAGCGCCAACCTTTATCAAAGTGTTATAACATATTTAATGTGTAATATTTAAGGTTGGCATTCAGCCAACTGAAATATAGGTAAAATATATTATATTATGCCTTTTTAATTAAAGATTTATTTATGGATTGTTCTATTTTCAATAATATATATTTTCTGAAAAGTGTATTTTAGACTAGTATTATATTTTTAGAGGTGCCGATCAGAGACCGTGGTGTCTCCATCTTCATTCTAAATTGGAGGCAGGAATTTACTTGCCCTTGAAATTGACACCAGCTTCTAAAGGGATGGATGTGAACCTACTATTACGTCAACGGCATATAGAATAGAAAGGCAAACGATTACATTTCTCACTCAACCTTCAATGAAACAACTTAACCAAATTCTGCCACAAGATTTGACTATGAACCGATCACTTTAGAGTAGCCTGATTGAGCAAGCATACCATTATTTCAAACCTGATTAACCTCAAATAAATCATAACTAATATTATTATTAACACAACGTTTTAACAAAAATATTCAATTATTATTATTTTTTTGGAATGTCAATGGAGGCTAAAATTACTTGTGTATCTGGGGATTATCTTTCTAAAAACCAATTATAATTGCTATCATTGATATTCGTACAAACCTATTTCGTTTCAATAAAAACAAGCTTGTGAAATTGAATCATCAAAAGAATCTTGACAATAATACATATTCTTAATATGTGACCATTTTGTTTATATAACATGTAAATAAACCTTCCTTATAGTATGTGAGAAAAGCTACAGTCGAACTCAGATAATTTAAAGCCAAAGGGATACAAAAAATCGAATTATCTAAAAAATTGAATTAAAAAAGGAAATTATATTTATAAGAAATTTAGGGATCAAGATAAATATTCGAATTGAAGACATTCGAATTATCTACATAAGAGTTCTTATGTATTTATAATAATATATATTACTTAATATTGTAGCATAAGCCGACTTCATGGAAGAGAAAGCTCGTGTCAACGCTGGGTTATTCCACGCGAACTCGCGCTAGTGTTTTCACAAGATGAATCTCAGGATAAAGCCGTACAGACCACCTCCTCTTCAATTGCCCAACCTTCCAATACTAAAGAGTCCAGACAGCCACTCTCCTAGGTATCACCAACATATGTCCAGCATCCCTAGAAAATCTTCCAAGAAAGAAATCTGCCTGGCGACACCTCATTAATTGGACTTCCACTGGCATTGTATATAAATCCAAGAAGACTTAGGTCAGAAGGACATCCCGGGTAGTTGGCGACTTCTGTACGCTCCAGGAACCTGGGTTACTTAAATAAATAATAATAATAAAGGCCGTACTATGACCCATCAAGACAGGAAGATTCATTAAGTGTAGATAACTCTACGTCTGGAGAAGAGAAGGAACTGAGATGAAGCTGTAGAACAGCTTCTCATGGGAGAGGGAGTAGTGTAGCATAAGCCGACTTCATGGAACAGAAAACTCGTGTCAGCGCCGGGTTGTTCCACGCGAACTCGCGCTAGTGTTTTCTCAAGATGAATCTCAGAATAAAGCCGTACTATGACTCATCAAGACAGGAAGATTCATCGAGTGTAGATAACTCTACGTCTGGAGAAGAGGAGGAACTGAAATAAAGCTGTAGAACATCTTCTCATGGGAGAGGGAATATTGTAGCATAAGCCGACTTCATGGAACAGAAAACTCGTGTCAGTGCCCGGTGGTTCCACGCGAACTCTCGCTAGTGTTTTCCTTTTTTTGGTTTCATATAAAAACTATCTTTGTTTGTAGAGAATGAGTTAGTTAAACTTCTCTTGTTTATTAAATTGTTCTTAATTGCCACTACATCATTACAATATATTAATTTTGAAAAAGTATATATTTAATTAAGATTATCAATTTGTAGAACAACGTTTACCAAGTTTTACCGCAAATTTATTTTTTTTTACAGAAATATTTACTCAAATGTTTCTTTTTCGTTCTGTAAAAAGAAACATTTGCGGTAAAACTTGTTAAAAACGTCGTTCTATAATCATAGCCGCATTATATTGTATTATTAATATATGTGTATGGTGACTTTCTTTTAATATAAACTAGTATGAATATTTCACCTACTTAAAGGATATTACATAAATTTGAAAAAATAGACTTTTTTCATTTGCAATTTATAACCATCCTCATATGCAAAATTTCATTTTTTTTTTAATTTTAACATAGAATATATTACATGAGAAAAACTAATTAAATATAATGACGAGATTTTATAGAACACAGAATTAATTAAGGATATACTTTAGAAAAAATGTTGAAAGTTCATATTGAGCAAAAATAGGGATTATATAGATAAACGATAAAGAAAAAAAAGGAAATGTAATCAAACAGTATGTACTTAATGTTGATAAAGTGCTAGGTATATATTGAAAAATAGAGAATGATCTCAAATAAATAGAATAAAAAATATATATTTATAAACCAGGTTTCTAGAGCACAGAGCGTCAACTACCCTGGCTATAAATTTAAAAAGACAAATAAAAGAGTGGTATCATGTTAGAATTTTGTGAGCATAGAAAGGGCTGCTTGGAAAAGAAAATATTGACAAATTATATTGAAAATAGTACGGTATAAGAATTCAATAATTAATATATTTGTTAAATGTATAAAAATAATCTGCATAAAATGAAATTGAATGTAATGGTAAGTATATATAATAGTAAATGTTTGAGCAAAGAAGAATGGCCAAACCAATCTGAAGAAATAGTTTGAGAATTAAATGAACAGATATGAGAAGAGAAAGATAAGTGGGTAGATAATAGAGAGAAATCATTGAATAAGCTATGGATAAAAGGGATAGCTATGGATAATTGAAAATATTCAAAATTTCAGTGTTAGACAGATAAAAATTAGGTTTAGTTATGGAATGGTTGAATAGAAATATAAAGGTATGAAGAACGAATAGATAGGATATTTAAATTTAACCAATATGATTTTGAATATTAGGGAGAATATAGGATAACAGAAATTATATTTCGGAATAGCTGAATTAACTCGGATGATATAAATTGGAAAGATTTAGGAACAACGAAGGGATAGTCTGGGATATTGGGAATAACGGAATTTTAGGGAGATAAATAAAAATACAAGTACTTTTATATTCTTGGGGATATTTGATATTACCAAATTGATATAAATTGGGAAGATATAGGAATAACTAAAGGATAGGCTGTGATATTGGGAATAACGGAATTTTAAGGAAATAAGTGGAAATATATATTCTTGGAGATACTTGATATTACCAAAATGATATATACGAGTATATATCTCGTATTGGAAAGTTATAACAACGAAGGGATAGGCTGGGATATTGGGAATGACAGAATGTTCGGAAAATTAACATCAAGATATTTTCTTGGGGATACTTTACATAATCAAGACGATATATATACATTGGGAAGATATAGGAATAAGGAAAGGATAATTTGGGAGATATTAGGAATAACGGAATTATAGAAAGATGAATAAAAATATTTTCTTTGGGATACTCTAATAATCCAGATGGTGTATATATTGGGAATATACAAGAACAACGAAATAATAGTTTGGGATATTGGGAATAACGGAATGTTAGAGAAATAGATAAAAATATATTTTCCTGGGAATATTTGAAATTACCAAAATGATATATATATATATTGGTAAGATATAAGAACAACGAAATGATATTTTGGGATATTGGGAATAACGGATTGTTAGGTAAAAAAGAAAAAATATATTTAAGGATACGTGAAATAACTCAGATGTTATATATTGGGAAGATATCATTATAACGTAGGGATATTGGGAATAACGGAATGTTAGAAAGATAAATAAAACCTTATTTTCTTGGGGATACGTGAAATAACTCGGATGGTATATATTGGGAAGATATAAGAACAAAACGAAAGGATAGATTGGGATATTGGGAATAACGGAATGTTAGGGAAAAAATATTTGAAACATTTTTGGGGATACGTGAAATAACTAAGATGGTATATATTGGGAAGATATCATTATAACGAAGGGATATTGGGAATAACGGAATGTTAGAAAGATAAATAAAAACTTATTTTCTTGGGGATACGTGAAATAACTCGGATGGTATATATTGGGAAGATATAAGAACAAAACGAAAGGATAGTATGGGATATTGGGAATAAGGGAATGTTAGGGAAAAAATATTTGAAACATTTTTGGGGGTACGTGAAATAACTAAGATGGTATATATTGGGAAGATATGATTATAACGAAGGGATAGATTGGGATATTGGGAATAACGAAATGATAGGGAGATAAATAAGAATATTTTTCTGGGGGATAGTCGATTTAAACTAAGAGATGATAAATTATTGAGAATATATAAAAACTAGCAAAGGATATTGTAGGTTATCTTGTAATTAACCAAGAAAGTACCAAGATAGTTTACTTAACCAATACGATAGATTATTATCGTAAAAAAGGACAAAACATCAAAATATACATTCAAGATATATTAATTAGCCATATATACAACTATAAGAATTATAATCCTCTGTATCAATTAGATTGATCAAATATAAATATAAATATTCTTTAATATACTATTAACGAGTTTACAAACTTCCAGGTTTTAAACGAACCTTCTACAGGTAAAACCTTTAGACAAGGAACTATGCTGTATTGTAGCTGTTTTCTAAAGGTTTTACCTGTAGAAAGGTCGTTTAAAACCCGAAAGCTTGTAAACTCTTTAATAGTGTAATAAAAAAAATATCATCGGAGATTTATATTTGATTAATCTAATATATCAGAGTGTATAATAATAGATAAAGAACGTCTCATATACCATGAAATTGAACATATAGATGTGAGGAGTTCGAAGAACTCGTAGAATGTGAATATAATGAGATAAACAGAGAAGCAACGGATCAAGTGAATCATGTAGGATCTTAATGGTTATAGAAAGGAATCCAACGATATTAAATTAAACAGACAATTTTATCAGGAAGGGATTTTCTAACCAATAGAAAATTGAAGTGGTAATTGTTGAATTGAACAAGAGACAAAAAATCGGAGAGATAGATAAAAAGAGTTGAAATTATCAAGAATATTGGTAGAATTTACCAGATCGAATGATATAGCGTAAATAAAAAAAAAGCTAAATGAATAGAAAAGGTAAATGGCGGATTGAAAAAAATGAACAAATTAAATTGATTAGAGAGATAGAGAAGTGAAGAACAGAGATTGTAAGTGGTGGATAGTGAAATTGAGTAGATTAAAAGGATAAGTAAATAAATTAAAAGAACATAAAAGATAAGTTTCAAATAGTAAAGTTAAACAAAAAATTATATTATATAGAAGAAATTAAAATGACAAAAAGAATCAATATTTATAGTCAAATAAACAAGCAGAGTTAAATTCATCAATTAAAGGGCTTAAAGAAGAGAAAAAGGAATTGATAGGTATATAGAAAAATGAAATAAATACGCGGAGGTACACAATTACATGGATTAGGAGTTGAAAAACAGAAAAGGTCAGTTTGGAATAGTCAAACCAAACAAACAGAAAGTTTTATAAGAAGCTGAAAGAATAAATATGTGGAAATAATAGAGATAATAGAGCTGTATCCTAAAATGAAACCACAATACATGTAGGCGCACAATTCCATAAATACGGAAGATGAAAAACAGAGAAAGTAAGCTTTAGATGGTCAAATCAAGCAAACAGAAGCAGTTTCATAATCTAAAAGGCTGAAAGAACATAAAAAGGGAATAGATGCGTATTGAAAAACTAAACCACAATTCATTTAGGTGCACAATTCCATAAATTAGAAAGATGAAAAACAGAAAGTAAGTTTTGGATGGTATATTCAAACAAACAGAAGCAGTTTCAAAATCTAAAAGGCTGAAAGTACATAAAAGGTAATAAAGGTGTATTGCAAAAAAAATAAACTACAATATATGTAGGCGCCCAATTTCATAAATTATAAGGATGATAAACCGAGAAAGTAAGTTTGGATGGTAAAATCAAACAAACAGAAGCAGTTTCAAACTCTAAAGGCTGAAAGTACATAAAAGGGAATAGAGGTGTATTGCAAAACTAAACCGCAATCCATGTTCAGCACAATTTTATAAATACGGAAAATGAAAAACATAGAAAGTAAGTTTTGGATGTTAAAATCAAACAAACAGAAGCAGTTTTATACTCTAAAAGGCTGAAAGTACATAAAAGACATGTATTGCAAAACTAAACCACAATTCATATAGGGGCACAATTCCATAAATTATAATGATGAAAAACATAGAAATAATTTTTAGTTGGTCAAATCGAACAAACAGAAGCAGTTTTATACTCTAAAAGGCTGAAAGTACATAAAAGAGGCGTATTGCAAAACTAAACCAGAATCCATGTAAACGCATATAAATGAAGGGAGTGAAAAGAAGGAGTTAATTTCTGTGTTGTTGGCCAAGGGCCAGTTGAGGCACAGCAAGGAATGGCGGCCAAGGGGAGGTTAGGGCTACAGCACACTGAATGGAGGAGTATGTACAAATAGCTGCCGCTACAGTCCTTGGTAGAAATACGTAGCAAAAAAAATGCTCGGACTATCTGCTGAAGTCCGCAGGCTTGGTGCGGACCACGTCATCATCGGACTCCGTCGTGTGGAAGCAAGCTCCGAGGAAGTCTTCTAGGGTACGATACAGGTGAGGAAGGACATCAGACAGGTCATGTCTGGAGTCCGGGTACACCTGCACATTTACAGCGTGAACTCTCTAAACACATTAACCATCTTATCCTTAGAAAATAGAGGCGTTACCGATAGTTACCGTTATCAAGTGTGTAAACAAAAAATAAGATAAGAAGAGAATAGTTTTCTAAGAACCCTAAAACATTATTATTAAAAAAAAATTATTATCTCTAGTACACATGTGGTACAGGCCATGATAATCATGGTGGATAGTTAGCGACTGCTTTTACTGTAAGTGCACCTAGTGCACATGTCTACACATGCAAAAAGCAGTTCGAATATTGCACTTACAAATGTGCTAGTGCCCTGTTTGGTTACTTGCACTCGCTGGTGGGGTTGGACTTTTACAATATTGAGGCTATTCGAGCTTTTTTTTTTATTATTAGAAGAAGTGCCCATGCGGGATTTAATCCCGGTTCTTAGAATTACTTGATTTTACATCAAACCCAGAAACAACCAATGAAATAAACGCAAATATATATATACAGTCTAGAAATTAAGGTATTAATACAATAGTCCTGGAGATAGAGGTTGCCTGCCTAGAATTCATATTTCTTTATAAATAGATACTTCGGCCATTAGAAGTGGGTTGGTTTATAAAGCTGCATCGAACTCCCCCCATAACATTAGAAGTTGTAATAGCATACCAAATATACTTGCTGTGAGACCAATACACTATGTGCATACAATGATTCACGCCAAACAAGCCATATATTATTGAGGTGCTACATTTCTCAGAAACTTGCAGAATATGTTCTAATTAATTATCCTTGCCTCCAGTATATGATACAAGATTTGTTTGTCAAGTTATCGCTGTGATGGTTAGGCTACTTCCCTCATGACTTGTAGTAGGGGGACATATATATTTCGGAGATCTCTTCAGCCAGTTAAAGTTTTATGTTTCAATTATGTTTCAACTAAAACCATTTGTCTTCTTTAGAAGAAAAAAAAGCATTTGGCAAGGCGTTAAAAAATTGTTCTGCTGACGAAGACAAAATATTTATGTGAAACGTTGAGAAGATGAAACTTTAACTGGTTGAAGAGTCTATTTTTGAACACATACAAGTACATACATGTAGGACATCATTACATCTATATTACAATATGATAAATATCAGGATATCCTTTCTAAGAAGCAATAAAATCTAAGGGCGACGAGTAATTTTACATTCAATATTTATTTAATGAAAAATCTCGCTCCCGTTAGCTTTTATCCCTTTTGAGAGATCATATATATATATATATTTCATCGCATAAAGGGCAGTATAATTTTATATTATGTGTTAAAGAAACATTCGTGCTTCATTTATTATATATACATGGAGCGTTGTTGCTTTATATATTAGATAATAAAAAGGCATATATTGGATTTAATAAAATATTTATTTTATCAATATTTCGGTTGGCTGAACGCCAAACCTTTATCAAGGCATTACATTTTTGTATACACAAATTCAGCGCCGCATAGTGTTATAATATCACAGTTTAAATAATTTTAAAAATACAAAGTAGGTGGGGGAAATTGTGCAAGGAAAAAAAATATGGAAAAGGTTACAATCAGAATAAGTTAAATATCTTAAAATATTAAAGGGGGAAAATGCTTTATGTCTATTCATTTTGTTAACCCAGGTTTCTGGAGTATACAGAAGTCTCCAATTACCTAGTTTGTCCTTCAGAGCAAAGTCATTTTTGCTTTATTGTAAAGACAAGTGGAGGTCTATTAAGTGATTTCAAGCAAGTTCATTTCTTGGGAGATTTTCAGGGTATGCTGGGCTTAGATTGGCAAAACCTACGATTTGATGCATCTATACTCGGGAAATATCATATCTAGTATTGATAAGATTCTCCAAGTATATTTCTTATCTTCATTAAGGAATATTTATGAAATACGTAACTCTAAATTCAATATATATTAAATAGAATCAACATAATTTAATCAATATTAAATATAACATAGTATAATATTCTTATATTCGAAATCAGAATATAATTTCTATCTCAAAAATGATGAAAACCTATAAAGTAGAACCTTCATGAGAGGACACTCTCTGTAGAGGAGACCACTCTACAAAGGACAGTTTTCATTCGCAAAATTACCATTTTTGCTATTTAGCAACTTTCCGGTAAGAGGACACCTTTCTTTTAAGGACACTTTGCCTCTGAAATTAGGTGTTTTCGTTTACAGGGAGGTGTTCTACTGTATATACATTTGTTTTTAATAAAATTAACAAGCAACAGGGCAATAGGTTTCTTTAACTATTTTTATTTTTCTAGCTTTCGGGGGCCAACATGCCCTTTAACAGGATAAATATAATTATGAATTTCAGCTAACTATACACGTCTTATAGCTGGAAGTCATACTTCTTGTAACTCCGCCTTTGCCGGTCCCAAGCCCGGATTAAAAAGGAGGAGGGGGAGCAGTAACAAGCTCACTAAAAAACCTGGGCTCAGCTGGCCCGGCTGATAGTTCCCTGTAAGGGCTCCTAATCCAGGAATACAGGATGAGCAGCGTTTGTACTCCATGTTAGGAGCGGCTGCACATGGCGTCAGTTCCTCATGTCAGAGGCGGCCATTTCTTTTGGAGCTAAGTCGGCCTGCCACTGAGTAGTGCTCCCAGTCTTCATGACAAAGGCAGACGCAATCTACTTCACCCAGTGTGAATATAAGAAAGAAGAAGAAGAAGATACTTCTTGTTCTTCTGTTGAACGGTATGTTGGCCCTCCCTAGAGAAATCTAGAGAAATAAAATAGTTAAAGAAACCTATCCCTGGATTTCTTGTTGATTTTATTAAATCGTAAAGTCAGGAATGAACCTGTATTATATACTTGTACATTTACGAAATTTAAATTACTGATACATAAACAGGCCTTTGAATTTATTTCCTAATCTTTTAAGCGGAAGAGCTATTCTCTAAAAAAAATATATATATAAACAGATAACTATATAACTACAGAAACCTCCCGTTATAGTTTTGCTAAACACCAAGAATATGAAAGTTCAAATAAAAATAATAAATACAGAAATCAACAAAACAATAGTCGTAGTAATCTGGTTTATAAAATTGGCTAAATCTCCAGGAAGGTTCACCACTAATAAGCAAAGATATTTCAAATATTTTTTTTTTATTCAGTTGACTGGGAAATTTTTCCTCAAATTTTAAATGAATTTTGATTAGAAACACCTGAAGAAAGGTATGTCTGTGTTAAATTCCAAGTTCAATTCGTTTGAAATGTCTTAAATAGCAAATAACCTTTCAAATACAAGCAGTAAGCATTATAAATTTGACATGATCATACAAGATTATATTCTAATTATTATTTTTTTATTTAAGTATTTAATACCTGAACAATTTTTATCCTGAAACCTATTATTAGACATAAAAGGTTACATTACCCAAACAAGAATCACTTCGAATTTACTAAGAGAAAGTCACATTCAAATAATTAAAAAGGAAGATGTAATTTGTAAATTCTGCAAAACTGAAAGCATAGAAGAAATGACCCACTACATCTCTGAATGCACTATTGTTAACGAGGAACGGAATAAGATCTTATAGAACATTATCCAAGTCTACGTGAACCCAGTTCAGATAATCAGAATAATGTCCGAGAAAAAAAATATAGGGATATAATTGTTTAACTTTTATAAAGCGTTAGAGAACAAGGTAATATCTAAGAACTAGAATTACAGAACAATTTCCTTCCATAGTTAATATGTATAGTTATATTGAATACTTTGATTTCCTTTTCATTTTTTCCGTCTCTTCTTTGTTTATGTTTTTTTTTTCCTTTTCTCCATGAAAATGATGTATGGCGAGTCCTTACAGGACGGAAATGTCCTAATAAAGCTGCTGTTGTTGTTTTTGTATAAATTTGACATCAGAAACATACAATATTTTAATGATTAATAATACACCACACATAGAGTATGGTCAAAGAATAATGTGTTGGTAAATGTGATGCGTTAATATTACATTATTAATCATTTCGATTCAATTAAGAATCTTTTGACTCTGTAACATCTCTCAATAAGACATTTTTCTGTATATTGAAGAGGCAAATGCTTGAAATACCTTTTTAGAAAAAACATCAATTTAGCTTCTCATTTGAGAATTTTTATCAATTATAATAGAAATTAATCTCAAGTAGAGAAAATTATTAAGATAGTGGAAGTTTCTTGACTCACCTGGGATTTGAAGACAACTCCAGCTTCTGCCAGGGCCTTCATCAACATAGAGGAATGCTGAAAAGGTACTCTTTCTGAAAACACAGAAAATTTCATTCTTCAATAAATCTGTTATCTAAATTAAAGATTAAGTTATCCAGTATATATGTATATATGTTATGGATAATTTGTTTGTTGTTAGATAAAGGGTTGATAAGACAAAGGATAGATAAGATAAAGGGTTGAAGGTGCAGTCATGATAAAAAAAAAAAAAGATTATTTTTTATTATCAAGTAGCTTTTTATTTTGAATTACTTGAAGCAAATTACGCATACAATTATTTTTCACAGTAATATAGAATTTATAAAATGAATTCTCTCTATATTCGTGAATTAAAAAATAGGTAGGTCAACTATACATATTTACAACATTATTTAAAGTGTTATGTTCTAAATCTATGGTCAAAAATAAAAGAATATGATGAAAGTAAAATACATGTTTTTTAAAAATAAAATATTTGTATTTTAGATTATACACCCATACCTCGCTTTGAGTCGGGGTTACGTTCCAAAAAAAAAAAAACACGACGCAAATTGAAATGACGCAAAGGAAAAATAAATGGTGTTGCCATATTTTAGGAAAAAAAAATTAAAGACTCGAATCCAAAACAACGCAGCTTCAAAAACCTAACGACGCACAGTAAAAATCAGTAAAAATTAAGCAGCGACGCAACTTCGAAAAAAAAAAAAAAAACGCAAAACGAAACGACGCAAAGCGAGGTATTGGTGTATATAATGGGTTTTTAAACTTATCTCTGGAAGCAATACACCTAATTTCGTTTTATTTCTATTCTACATACTCACAATCACAATGGAACCACCTTTAAATGACTATCATAAACTCGGTTACTCCAGATCTCTTCTGAAAGCTAACTTACATTAAATTATAAGTCTTTTTTATTTACCCAAGTGGGGTCGATTGTATAGATGGTTTCTTCTTCAAATTAAAGATACTTCGGCCAGTAAATCTTTTTTATTATCTCGACGTTTCGACAAAAGTATTTTGTACTCGTCAGGAGCGAACAAAAATCAAAACATTATTCTGAGGCTGCAAGGGCGTTCAAATTGAAATACCGCGTGAGAACGCCCTTGCAGCCTTAGAATAATTTTTGACGCTTTGCCAAATGTTTTGATTTTTGTTCGCTCTTGACGAGGACAAAAGATTTTTGTCGAAACGTGGAGACAATAAAAAGATTTACTGGTCGAAATATCTTCAATTTGAAAAAGTATGAATTCCGGCCAGGAACAGCCTCTTTCTTTACAAGATGTTTTCTTATTAATGGGCATATATATTTGAAGATAATCTACACAAGTAATTGAATTCGAAATATCTGATTGATTATCTTAAACACACAATATAGAGTATATTTTGAAACCCAATTTCAAAATAGTTTTTATTTTATTTTTCATTTCGTATAGTTTCAAAGAAAAAAACTTTCCATTTGAAAATAGTTTTCACTTCTTTTTTTTCTACAA
>CP092885.1:43613292-43750134 GCA_030710605.1 Cordylochernes scorpioides | reverse complement strand
TTTTCTCTAAGTTTCCCAATTGACAATCACAACAATAATTATATAGAGCTAGACACATATCCCCATATGCTCGATCCTTTCCTGGCTTTGCCTTCTAGGAAGGTTTCCACTCTTCGTCACGTGGAGGCCTTAGATGAGAATTTCCCTCTCCTAGAATGTGGGATATCTTATAGAAAAACATTTCCTACACGTCTTCAAGATATTTGGGTTGTATCGATACCCACAGCTAAGACTTAAATTAAGAATATAATGTATCGATGACCAAAGGCAGCTAATTAAGAGTCTTTCATCATGGTTAAATTTCATGTTATTTATTTAAAAATTCATAAGGATTATTGAAGATATTTTGCGGGTTAGTTTTTTAACAATAAATATATCAATGAACTTATTCAACTGCGAATGTGAGACGCCTTAACATCGTGAATTAACTAAATGAAGGACAATCTTTTTTTTTTTATAAGTTTGTCATCACTTTTTATAGCCCTGATGTCAATTGATTAGCAATGTGGATTTCTTGTAAACACGCAAACATGATTATGACTTCTAGTATAAGAGAGGATTATCTGAAAAAGTATATATATGTAGTAATGTAGTTTGTTATCCTGTTGGATGAATGTAGTGTGGCATGTTGGTTGCAGTCGTGGTGGCCACAATGATTAGAGTAGTTTCAGGCGTGATTGGGATTACACAAAAGGACAAGACATGTTGGATGTCACCACAGAGATGGCGATCACAATTCATCCTTTCATACTTTATCCCTAAAGTTGGAAATAATCGCTATTTCTCCTTAAAATAAATTTCGATTTTTCGTTCCAAAGAAACATTTGCGGTATAATTCCATTTTTTGTTGTACAATCATAAGCCGCATTATATTGTTTTATAAAAGCTCCTTTAAATTGATTCATTCGTTTTAAATGTTGGCCTATCATCAATATAGTTGTGGTTTTTGCAAATTTATTTTCTGATTTGTTAAATATTTTCTTCTTTTTTATGTTTAAAAAATATATTTCAAATATAACCAATGCCTATAGTTTCTCACCTGAAAGGAAATTTTTGTATTATTTGTTCACTAATAAACTATTTATTTTCAATTATTTGTATTTCTGGTCCTTCTTTTATTTACTTATTTTCACCACTTCTCTATTAATTAATTTTCTACATTTTTTGGACTGTGCTGTCTAATATTTTGTTAACTATATGGTCAGTTTTGGATAATATGATTCCATTCTCCTTTAGATATAGAAATATATATGTTCTGCCCTAATTCCAATTCGGGCCATATACTTCACTTAAAAAAGTATTTTTACACACCCTTATATCTGAAATGCGGCATCTTGTAAATCAGCTGAAACCCATCGAAATTTTTTAAACAAATCTCTTCTCTTAATATCTCTGCGGGCCCTTCGGGTAAACCCGGGGCGTTGTCCGAATCATTCAGCTAGTATATTAAATAATATAATGATATCCCCTTTGGAATAAAAGTGATATTGATGTAAATCAACCTTTTTCATAAAAATGCTGTGTTAAAACATATACCTCTTAAATAAAATAAATAACTTTGAAATATAAAGGTAAAATATATAAATGTCATTTAAAAGAGATTAATAATATAGATTCAATAATATATACTTGTGAATTATAGGATGTTTAGGATATTTCAAATTCTTGATTCCACATTGAACATAACTCGCAATAGCTCTATTAAAAAATACCAGAATAATAACTCCCCCAATTATTTTATCATTGCAGTATGGCATTGTAAAATTGCTTCATTTTAGAAAAAAACTTGGGCGTCGATAGTTGCTCTAAATTTCTTAGAATGATAATATTTTTTGGTATTAATTTAGTGGAAAAGCTGAGAAATTTTCCTGCTTTAGAGCTAATCACTAATTATTTAATTCTATTTTCAAGGCTAAAGAGCTACTTTCTCAACAACTATCAAAGTGTAAAAAAGGAAAAGCTGGTGTATAAATGTCGCTCGATTGAGCCACCTGTAAAACGACAACTATTAATTCAAATTATACATTATCGAATGGCAGAAATACGATTCTTTCATACGAATTATATAAAAAAATATTATATTTATAAATTCAGATTTTTATTTATAAAACTGAATAATGGACCTTATAAAAATTGTTTTATAGAAAATGCATAAATTAGATATAAACATATTTACAATTAATTTTAATTTGAGCGAATTTTCTGAATGATTTCAAAGTTCCAACTTGTCAAAGTATTCAAAATTTTATTTCGGTAAAAAAATTGAATTTTTTTATATTTCGATTTCATTAATATCTGAAGGCCTTTATTCATTAAAGATAATCTTTCTTTACTTCTAATGTATTGCCTGTGTATTATTGGACCGTAGATTGGGAACTCAGACTTGTAACTCTCACTGGATAATTCTTCCTCAATCCCAAGTTTCTCATCACAAATAGATAGGCCCCTAGAATAATCTCATTGGGTTCCTGCATATATTCATAATAGGTAACCCTACTGCAACCGATAATTGTATTTTTTAATATTTCAGCTTCCTTCTTACAATTATCCCAATATTCTAAATAAACTACTTTTTGGTTCAATGTGTTCGGTTTGATAAAATTGAAATTCCTCAATAGAGCATATTTAATCATATATTTTATAATATATTTCTTGCAATTCAAAATAACGTAATCTAAAAGTCTTTCATCATCTCTATCTAAGTCAATCTGGGCACCTTCTTCTAAAAATAACTTAACAAGTTCATTGTAATATGAAAATCGACATACTTCAACTAGTGGGGTGTAGCCTCGACTTTCAAGAATCTCAATATCTGCCCCTGCGTCAATCAAGTATTTGACTATATCTTTCTTATGGCAAAATATTGCTGGTCTTTCACCATTTGCATTAACATCGGCGCCATATTCAATAAGAAGCTTCACAATAGGAATTCCCCACAGTGTTTAAAATAACAACCAGCGTCAATTAGAGGTGGTACATCATCTTCTGCTATGAAATTGACATCTGCTCCTGCCATGAGTAAGAGCTTAACTGTATTGTACTTACCGTATGCTGAGGCAATATTAAGAGGGGTAGCGTATGATGCGCCACCTCGAGCATGTAGATTAGCTCCGTTTTTCATCAAAATATAAGAAATATTTGCATATCCCTTTTTTGCTGCTAATACAAGGCACATGTCAATTAACCTAGATTTAATGTTATTATATTTTAATAAAGAAATCACTCTGTTAGTTTGTCCATATTTTACAGCATGATAGAGATTGGAACGATTCTTCCTCTTAAGAAATATCTTTCTTGGACTCAAAAGGTTTGAGAGTTTACTGCCTAGAATTATTTTCTTCTTCCTTTTCAATTTATTGACCATGTTTCACAACCTACCCAATATCAATTCTAATTTTATAATACAAAAAATATATTTCTAACAGATGATTTTTCTTTTAATTCTAGGAATAAATACAAATATTTTGATTCCAAACGAGACAGGGAGATAACTAAAAATGTAGAAAGTAAATTATTCGATAATCAATGAAACTAAATTTTAATGTGTTTATATATTTTTAAATGAAATATCATTTTGATTTTTAGTTTTTATTTTATAAAGCGCCAATATATTTTTTTATTTATATTAAAATTCATTTATAGCGTGCAATCTGTTATCAAAATTAGAAACTATTATAGACGCGTATGATTCTTTTTAAAAATAAACAATTTCTACTGCCCTTACTACGATGGAAAAATTAATGGGAGAGCCTGCCATGGGGTTGCAGGGAATTAGCAAGTCTGTCATTCTAACGGCAAAAAAAGGGGAATAATTAGAGTTCATTGAGAAAGTATTGGATTGCTTATCAAACAGAAGACAGTTTTTTAGCGTTGACAGTGTGGAGTGTGAGAATGTGGAGGAGCAAAATAACTCCCTACTGAATTTCTCAGTCTTGCTCGCACAGGAATGCCTCCAAAATGTTTAAACCTTAAGTCTGGTGCTATTGTTATGCTTCTGAGAAATTTGAATCCTAAGCAGGGTATTTGCAATGGCACACGTATGGTGATCCAGGGCATGCGCTCTCATGTCCTTGAAGCACAAATACTGACAGGGGTTAAAGTTGGAGACGCTGTATTGGTGCCAAAAATATCTTTGGCTCCTTCACATACCAACTTTCCCTTCATTCTGAAGAGACATCAGTTTCCACTAAGGTTGGTTTTCGCTATGAGTATTAATAGGACTCAAGGGCAAACCTTTGCCTGTATTTGTCTCTTGCTAAAAGAGCCTGTGTTGACACGTGGACAGCTCTATGTAGCTTTTTCACGTGTGCAAAGTTTGGATAACATTCGCGTTAAGTTGAACCCCCCATAAAACAAGAAATGTAGTTTTTTTATGAGCTCCTTCATATATGAATTTATCCCTTTTATATGTAGTCTTATCTGCAATATATTTTGTATTGTTTATTTATTCATTTATTTATTTTTCATTTTAAATACATTCATTTGAACTTTTCACCAATGCCCATGTTTATTCTAATAAGGTAAATTTCTTACTAATTATCTATTACTAAGGTAATAAGATCCATGCGATTTCAAATAGAGGTCCAAATACAAAGAGGTAGAATATATTTCTTAGTTTGTGTTTTTTATTTTTGTATATTTATAGTTTCTCATCTGGAAAGAATTATTTGTTCAAACTTAGAAAGTACAAGGTATGTCCCATAAGTTTCAGGACTATGTCCATAAAAAAATAAAAAATGTAAATATATTTGACTGTTTATTATAGAAAAAATATCTGGCATCACGATGGTACCAATATCAAGGCGGTACGTGCGCGCGCGCCAAGGTCATTCTAATTTATTTAAAGGTTACACCTAGTTTAGGTTACACCACAATTGAAGCAGAGGATTTGCATAGAATATTTTTTGAAACTTCAAATATAAGCAACCGAAACTTTTGAAATGCTTAATAAAGCATTCCCCAATGACGCCCCAAAGAGAACAACTGTTTTTGAATGGCATTCTAGATTTAAAGCTGGCAGAATTTCCATTGAAGATGATCCTCGTCAAGGACGCCCAAAATTTAAAAGGACTGATAAAAATTACTGATTTGATAAAAGAAAATCCTCGAACAACTTTGCTGGAGCTAGAGCAAGACACAGGCATCTCTAAAACAACGATTGGAAGGATCGTAACCGAAGATTTGAAGCTCAAAAAGACTCCTGCAAAATTCACCCCAAGATTCCTCACTAATGAGCAAAAACTGTGTCGGCTTGCAACGTGTGAGGACATGTTGGAAATGACAAGAACGTATTCGGAATGGAAAGACAAGATAATCACAGGCGACGAGACATAGGTCTATGGCTATGATCCTGAAACCAAGCGTCAATCTACCGAGTGGAGAGGTCAGGGTGAGCTTAGACCCGAAAAATCCAGGATATTGAAATCCAGAACCAAGATATTGCTCTACTTTGTTCATCACGAGTATCTTCCTGCAGGCCAAACAGTTATTAAGGAAATATTTTGGGCATTCTTCGCCGTCAAAGGGAAGCGATTCGAAAAAAAGGCCAGAAAAATGGACTAATGGTGACTTTATTCTACACCATGACAATGCCCGCCCTCTTGGTGACGATTTTTTTTGGTGAAAAACGGGACACAAATCCTACCTCAACCACCCTATTCCCCAGACATCGCACCAAATGACTTTTTCCTGTTCCTCAAACTTAAAGCAGTTCTAAAAGGAAGAAATTTTGACACCAGGGATAACATAATAGAAAATTCGCTGTTGGCATTGAAGAGCATTCCAAAAGAGGCCTATAAAAACTGTTTCGGCACTTGGGAGAAACGATGGCGCTGGTGCGTTGAAGCAAGGGGGGATTACTTTGAAAAGTTAAAAAAAAATTAAAAATATATATATCTTACCTTTTTTTATGGACCCAGTCCGGGAACCTATGGGACATACCTTGTATTTACATTTAACCTTACTTGAAATACTGCTTCTAGGAAATGAGAATATACTTATTGCAATTTTAAGCTACTATCTCTACTCTTAATGTGTTTTCACAGGCCTTTCGGGGAAACCCGAGGTATTGCTTGGGTCACTCGGCTAGTATATGAATAATAAAATTTAAGTAAATGATTGTTATATAGAATAAATATATGCAAAGTTTAATACAGATTTTATTATAAGATTTTTCATATGCAATTAACACTTGAAAATAGCGGGTGATCTCATTCAAATAATCTTACAAAGAGTTAAAATCAAGTGACCATTTGTTTAGAACAGGTGGTAGGTGAATGTTTACAGTAGAATCTCCCATGAGAGAACACACACTAGTTTCCCATTATAGATAATAGATTAGATCTGGACTAGTCATTTTAGAGTTTACTAGACTTGTCTTTCAGGGAGGTAGTTATTCATTATATAGGTCGCTCATGGGAGGTTTTACAGTACCTCTTTATACATCCTTCAATCCTGTATGTTAGAAGGCAAGCTTGAATATCCTCGCTGTTGGCTAATAGACGGTGACATTTGCTGGACCCAATGGTTAACAACATAGCGCATTTCTGTGTTCTATTATACGTTCTTTAAAATTTTCTTAATACATGCTTTAGCATATTTATACAACATCATTCTCAATGCCGAGGGTCTAGTAGAACCTCCCATGAGAGACCGTCTAAAAGCACTAGATACTTCTGGTCTCTTCTGGAGGTTGTCCTTTTGAAAAGGGGGTTTAGATCAGGTCATATCATTTTGATCTTGAATGGTGACGCTTAAAGAGGTCGATGCATATTAGAAAGGTCTCTAAGGGAAGGTTTTACCAAAATACAGTAAAATAATAATAAATTCTATGGACATAAGCTGTTACAATAATCATCAAAAAATGAGAATTTTGTTACATGCTGGAAAAACAATTTAGTTTTGATAGCACTGAATGCATGTTTTTTGCACCTTATATGTACCTATTCTTTTGCATCTTTCTCGAAATTATCAGTATACTATAGGTATTATTTGTTATCTAAACATAACATATTTACATAAATATATATATTTATAAGTTTGTTATATTAAGACACGGTCAACAAACAAACTTTCTCAAATCTATCGGTTCTTCTACAGATGTGGAACTCGAAAGAACCTTAAAAGAAAAAGACGGTTTTTATATTTGAATTATTTCTATAATAAATATATATGTCAAAACAATAAAAAAAATATATAAAATAGGTCAGACGTTGATATTAAAATAAAAAAGAGGCATATCCTAACCAGGCTTACATGAGCTTTTCTAGATGGCAGAGTGCCATCTAGTGGAGCAAATATAAACTAAACGTTTATATTTTGCTCCGTGATATTTGTTACATGCTGAGGAAAATATTTAGTTTTTGGTAACACTAAATGCATGTTTTTTTGCACCATGTATGTACCTATTCTATCGCATATTTCTAGAAATTAGCAGTAAACTATAGGTGTTACTTGTTATCTAAACATAAAACGTTTAAAATGAATCAGGCGATAAGGAAGATGGGTGTCTTTTATATAAAATGAGCACAAGCTTTCGGGTAAAAACCCTTCTTGCTATGTGATAACCGCCTGTAGAAGGGTTTTTACCCGAAAGCTTGTGCTCGTTTCATATAAAAGACACCCATCTTCCTTATCGCCTGGTTCATTTCAAAGTTTACTAGGAAGTGTTTCTTGCAATAAAACGTTTAGTTTATTTTTTCTTCACTAGATGGCGCACTGCCATCTAGAAAAGCTTATGTGAGCCTGTTCAGGATATGCCTCTTTTGTTTATAAATATATAAGTATGTAAATATGGGTATATGGAAATTTTCAAAATATAATATTGTTAAGAACAAAATCAATAAATTCACTTATATTTACAATAAAAATAGATATTTGGGGAGGTTAAAATGCCTATGACAATATGTTTATAAATTTCTTAATTCGGGTTTTATATTTTGATAAAATAAATATTTAGATATATGGCTCACTATATAAATAATATAGAATCATTACGAAAGCGTTTTTTAAAAAGAAATTAAGGATATTTTTCTTAAAATGAGTGAAACCAGTTTAGTTTTTCTTATATAAATTATTTAATTGAGATGGCGCTCTGCCATCTAAAAAGCACATGTGCTCGTGGTCAGGAGATGCCTTCTTTATTTTTAATTGAGATTATATATGTTTTTTCTGGGGGATGCAATATATATATTTCTCTCTCTATGCCGCTATTATATTTTCATCTTATTAAATATTAAAATCTCTCTAATGTCAATTTTTATTTTATAAACTTGCTTCAAAAATGTGTTTAAACCTTTTAATACAGAAAAGTTCATTTCAAAGTTTATTATATTAAGACACGGTCAACAAACAAACTTTCTCAAATCTATCGGTTCTTCTGCAGATGTGGAACTCGAAAGAACATTAAAAGAAAAAGATGATTTTTATATTTGAATTAGGTATTCATATATTTGAGAACAAAGTAATTCAAAAATAAATATAATTCAAACTTGTGAATATTTGTAAAAAAAATAGGTTATTTTCAAAGGAATTTTAACTAATAGAATGGGAAGATATATAAAAATATTACTGAAAAAATAAATATATATATATTTTGGCTTATTGCTAGTACAAGTGGTACAGGCCATGATAATTATGGTGGGTAGAGTTAGCGACTGCTTTTACTGTAATTGCACCACATGTCTACATATGTAAAAAGCAGTTCGACTTTGCACTTACAAGTGTGCCAGAGCCCCGTTTCGTTACTTGCACTCGCTGGTGGGGTTGGACTTTTGCAAAAATGGGGGCCATTAGAGCATTTTCTTAATAAGAAAAAAGTGCCAAATGCGGGAATTGAACCCGGGTCCTAACGCTCCAAAATTATCGGTTTAGATTAACCTTCCACCGACTACCTTTAATGAAAAATAAAGATTATCTATGGGAAAACGGAGAACATATTTTAGCTTGACTGATATTTTGTACTTTGAGGTTTTGGGTTATAAGGGCTTTCATTATTATCTTTTAGTGATTATTACCCATATATTAGTAAAGGGACTATTGTAATAATACTAGAATCATAATATCCAGGAGATATAAGTCAAGTATAAATAAGCTATTGCTTGATTCAAATTGAAGGAGTGACAGGTCATGTAGATATGTTGGAATTTTAATAAACAGTTATCATGGTTTATCATACATCTCTGATTTTTAGCCAATTAGGTGCATACGGTGCTTGTCTTCCCTACATAGGCTGTGCTGCTCTGGGAATATTTAATGTTCTTTACAGTTCCATACTTGTAAAAGAATTGAATGTTTAAAAACTCGTGTTTTGACCATGTCTTAGTATAACATAAACGTTTCTACTTCACTCCTATGCGTTCCGTTATATTATTAAGTTCTAGACCGACTTCTGTGACGTATACAACGGAATTGTTTGAGATTCGTCGATCACATCACGCGACCCAGGGGAATGGAGTACACCATACTGATCGAAAAGACGTCTAGGCGAAGCATACCTGGACCCCCGCCGACACGCTTCGTGGACCAATTAAAGGAACTCACTGACTTAACGGTCGCCGAGATGGTATATCAAGCTCAAGACAGAGATGGCTGGTGTCGCATCGTGTTTGGGATGTAATATGTACAGTGGGCCACAACGTTCGATCGCGAATAAAATCATATTATTATTATCAAGTTCTAAATAATTTTAACTGAATTCTTTACCATAACACTGTGCATCATGCAATTAGTACATAAATGCGATTATTATTAATGTTATATTTTGAATTCAGAATGCGTGTCATAAGACTTTTTATCGAATAGTTATTAGTGTTTTAAATATAATAAATTAAAAAAAGGAATTTCAAATGAACTTGGTAGTTAATGTTTTAACTTGTTTATAAGAGGGTTAACTGAATAACTAGACCAAATCAGTCATTTAACCTATATGATGTTATTTAGAACTTTTTTTCTGTAAAATGGAAGATTTTTCAAGTTTGAAAACAAGAGGTTATTTTTCATTAGCATGGATATACATTAGAAAGATGCAGTTGTATGGATTTCTCCTTTAAAATTTCATAATCAAAACAAAATTTTAAAAATTGTGTTTAATTCTAAATTGTTCTAAGAAAAGGTCTGTACTATTATTAATTGTGTTGTTTCCTCATTTTCGTTTTAAACACATTTAACTTTTTAAAATAATTATATTTTAACAATTACCTTTTTTTCTCATATATATATTTCTGAATAGCTCTCTGTAACATTATTTCTTTTTATTTTTTTAAGAAATACAAATTTATAAAATGTGTTAATGTAATATTTTGAAGGGTGTTACACATACATTTTTTTTTCTCTCAAAACTTTTTACTGAAGTAATATCACATAAAATAGTAAAAATGTTATTTTAAAATCATTTTTTTTCTTTTCAACAGTTATGTATATAAATATTGTAAAATACTATGCCATGCAACCCTATACCTATAAAATAATAAATCTTATTTAAAAAGGATGCTAAATTATTGGTTGTAAAATATACCCAAAATAAAGAATTCTACAAGGGTTTTACATAGGTATTATACACATGCTTTTATAAAGATTTAGGGTCTGAAATTACTTTGGGAAAAAAAAAGACATTGAGCAACACGTATTGACATTACAGCACATTTATAGTTAGCAGCAACACAGAAATTAACTATTAATTAACATTTAACTATAAATAATCCAGCACCCTTACTATTTTCTTTTTAAATATGGAAATACTTAATTTTTAGCATTAGTACAAACTACTATTACGTACCACATCTCTTGTAGAAATATCAATAAATCAGTATTCAAATATTTTTTAGAGAAAATAGATTTCAAATAGCATTTTTGGAAGGAAATAATGAGCAGTTTGTACGATGATATCATAAAGCGCCAATCGGCCAATCAAAAACGAGCATTATTCATCAGCAGCCAATCAGAAACGAGCATTATTCATCGGCAGCCAATCAGAAACGAGCATTTTTCATCGGCAGCCAATCAGAAACGAGCATTATTCATCGGCAGCCAATCAGAAACGAGCATCATTCATTGGCAGCCAATCAGAAACGAGCATTATTCATCGTCTGATGTAGAGGTGCAACATACACATTTATTAAAATATCAATTTAGAGACTTAAAATATAATTTTGGCTTTTATTTTTTTTTGTTAACAATCTTCTTTGAATAAAATATTTGTTTAAAATTTGAAAATTATTTAACTAACCAATATGCATATATTTAAAAATTTGTTTATTTAAAAACTTTTCATTTCATAAAATACTGTTTTTTTCTTTGAAAAAAAACTTTGGATGCTTTGAAGTATAAATATATTTTTTTAAATAAACATTCTCATAAAATATATTCTGATATTTCAGGGAAAAAAAGGATATTTGAAAGAAAAATAAAATGGCATAGAGGATGGCCATAAATATTTATTTTATTAATTAGAAGCCTAAAATGCATGTCATATTTGCATATTACTCTTGAATATATGAAAGAAAATTGATAATAGTATAATTTAAGTGAATATAAATTGCCTGTGTGTGTGTGGATAGTGTTTTCAATTCTTCATTCTTAAAAAAAAGATCAAGATGTTAGAAGCACAAACACCATTGACTTCAAAAAGATAAACCAAATAGGATTTTATGACATAATTGGTTTTTGACTTTCAGAGTCAAAACTTGGAACAAGTAAAGCTCCATTGTCAGAACTGGCAGTTCATCTAGAGAAAAAAGAAAAATATTTATTTCAAACCAAGATCAAATCTATCTCATTTACAGAATTGAGAGTTGATCGATAAGAAAAACTGAATTTTGGAACCAAGAGCAGATGGAGCTTTACAAAGCAATGATCAGACACTCATCAAGAGGATACAACTGCAATCGCAAACCTATATTTTGTTATAGTGATGATTATACAATTTCAGCCATCAATTCATAGCATGAAAAGTTGACTCACTTGAGGATAAACTACAATTTCATAATGGCCGACTTCAGTAAAGGAGATGGAACCATATGAAGCTGACAGAAAAATTATACATATATATATATTTAATTAAAAAGGCATATATTAGATCAAAATATCATTTATTTTACCAATATTTCAATTGGCTGAACGCCAACTTTTATCAAGGTGTTATAACATATTTAATGTGTAATATTTAAGGTTGGCATTCAGGCAACTGAAATATAGGTAAAATAAATGATATTATGCCTTTTTTAATTAAATATTTATTTATGAAATTGCTCTATTTTCAATATATATATATATATTCTCTGAAAAGTGTATTTTAGACTAGTATTATATTTTTAGAGGTGCCGATCAGAGACCGGGGTGTCTCCATCTTCATTCTAAAATGGAGGCAGGAATTTACTTGCCCTTGAAATTGACATCATCTTCTAAAGGGAGATATCTGAACCAACAATTACGTCAACGGCATATAGATTAGGAAGGTAAACGATCACATTTCTCCCAACCTTCGATGAAACAACTGAACCAAATTCTGCCACAAGATTTGACTATGAACCGATCACTTTAGAGTAGCCTGATTGAGCAAGCATACCATTATTTCAAACCTGATTAATCACAAATAAACCATAACTAATATTATTATTAACACAACTTTTTAACAAAAATATTCAATTAAAACTCTTTTTTGGAATGTCAATGGAGGCTAAAATTACTTGTATATCTGGATTATCTTTCTAAAAACCAATTATGATTGCTATCAATGATATTGATACAAACCTATTTCGTTTCAACAAAAACAAGCTTGTGAAATTTAATCATCAAATAAATCTTGAAAAGAAAACATATTCTTAATATGTGACCATTTTGTTGATATAACATGTAAATACACCTTCCTTATAGTAGGTGAGCAATGCTAAAGTCGAAATTGGATAATTCGAAGCCCAAGGGACCAAAAAAATCGAATTATCTAAATTTTTGAATTAAAAAATCAAATTTCATTTATAAGAAATTCTAGGGATCAAGATAAATATTTGAATTAAAGACGTTATTATGTATTTATAATGATATATATTACTTAATATTGTAGCATAAAAGCCGACTTCATTGAACAGAAAACTCGTGTCAGCGCCCGGTGGTTCCACGCGAGCTCGCGCTAGTGTTTTCTCAAGATGAATCTCAGGATAAAGCCGTACTATGACCCATCAAGATAGGAGGATTCATTAAGTGTAGATAACTCTACGTCTGGAGAAGAGGAGGAACTGAGATGAAGCTGTAGAACAGCTTCTCATGGGAGAGGAAGTATTGTAGCATGCGCCGACTTCATGGAAGAGAAAGCTCGTGTCAACGCCGGGTTATTCCACGCGAGCTCGCGCTAGTGTTTTCTCAAGATGAATCTCAGGATAAAGCCCTACTATGACCCATCAAGACAGGAAGATTCATCGATTTTAGATAACACTACGTCTGGAGAAGAGGAGGAACTGAGATGAAGCTATAGAACAGCTTCTCATGGGAGAGGGAGTATTGTAGCATTAGCCGACTTCATGGAACAGAAAACTCGTGCCAGCGCCAGGTTGTTCCACGCGAACTCTCGCTAGTGTTTTCCTTTTTTTTTGGTTTCATATAAAACTCTCTTTGTTTGTAGAGATTGAGTTAGTTAAACTTCTCTCACTTATTAAATTGTTCTTAATTGCCACTACATCACTACAATATATTAACTTTAAAAAAGTATATATTCAATTAAGATTATCAATTTGTAGAACTACGTTTACCATGTTTTACCGCAAATGTTTCTTTTTACAGAAATTTTTACGCAATGTTTCTTTTTCGTTCTGTAAAAAGAAACATATCAGGTAAAACTTGTTAAACATCGTTCTATAATCATAGCCGCATTATATTGTATTATTAATATATGTGTGTGGTGGCTCTCTTTTAATATAAACTAGTATGAATCTTTCACCTACTTAAAGGATATCTCATAAATTTGAAAAAATAGACTTTTCATTTGCAATTTATAGCCATCCTCATATGCACAATTCCATTTTTTTTTTCTTATTTTACACAATAAATTACACGAGAAAAGCTGATTCAATATAATGACGAAATATTATAGACCACAATATTAATTAAGGATATACTTTTGAAAAAATGTTAAAAAGTTCATAGTGAGCAAAAATAGAGAATAATTTTGACAAAATATAGATAAGGGATAATTTGAGAAAAGGGAATGTAATCAAACAGTATGTAACTGAATATTGAAAAAAAGGCTAGATATATTGAAAAATAAGAATGATCTCAAATAAATAGAATAATAAATATATATATTTATATACCAGGTTTCCTGGAGCGCAGAGCGTCAACTACCCTGGCTATAAAATTAATGAGGCAAATAAAAGAATGGAATCATGTTAGAATTTTGTGAGCATAGAAAGGGCTGCTTGGAAAAGAAGATATTAACAAAACATATTGAAAATAGTACGGTATAAGGATTCAATCATTAATATATTTGTTAAATGTATAAAAATAATCTGCATAAAATGAAATTGAATGTAATGGCAAGTATATATAATAGTAAATGTTTGAGCAAAGAAGAATGGCCAACCAATCTGAAGGAATAGTTTGAGAATTGAATAAACAGAGATAAAAGAGAAAGATAAGAGGGTAGATAATAGAGATAAATTATTGAATAAGCTTGGAATAAAAGGGATAGCTATGGATAATTGAAAATATTCAAAATTCCAGTGTTGGACAGACGAAAATTAGGGATAGTTAGGGAATGGTTGAATAAGGATATAAAGTTATGAAGAACGAATAGATAGTATATTTAAATATCATCAATATAATTTTGAATGTTAGGGAGAATATAGGATAACAGAAATTATATTTCGGAATAGCTGAGTTAACTGAGATGATATAAATTGGGAAGATATAGGGACAACGTAGGGATAGTCTGGGATATTGGGAGAATAACGGAATTTTAGAGGAAAAATTGAAAAATATATATTCTTGGAGATACTTCAAATTACCAAAATGATATATATTGGAAAGTTATATCAACGAAGGGATAGGCTGGGATATTGGGAATGACAGAATGTTCGGAAAATTAACATCAAGATATTTTCTTGGAGATAACTTTAAATAATCAAGACGATATATATATATATTGGGAAGATATAAGAATAACGAAGGGATAGTTTGGGATATTTGGAATAACGGAATGATAGAAAGATAAATACAAATATTTTATTTGGAATAATTTAATAATCCAGATGGTGTATATATTGGGAATATACAAGAACAACGAAATAATAGTTTGGGATATTGGGAATAACGGAATGTTAGGTAAAAAAGAAAAAAAAAATTTTTTTTTTTTGAGGAGACGTGAAATAACTCAGATGTTATATATTGGGAAGATATCATTATAACGAAGGGATATTGGAAATAACGGAATATTAGAAATATAAATAAAAACTTATTTTCTTGGGAATACGTGAAATAACTCGGATGGTATATATTGGGAAGATATAAGAACAAAACGAAAGGATAGTATGGGATATTGGGAATAACGAAATGTTAGGGAAAAAATATTTGAAACATTTTTGGGGATACGTGAAATAACTCAGATGGTATATATTGGGAAGATAAAATTATAACGAAGGGATAGTTTGGGATATTGGGATAAACGAAATTTTAGATAGATAAAAAAGAAGTTTTTTTTTTTCTGGGGGATAATCGAATTAACGAAGAGATGATAATTTATTGAGGATATATAAAAACTAAGAAAAAGGATATTTTAGGTTATGGTGTAATTGACCAAGAAGGTACTAAGATAGTTTACTTAACCAATATGATAGATTATTTTGGTAAAAAAAGGAAAAAACACCAAAATATAGTTTCAAGATATATTAATAAACCATATATTAGAATTAGAATCCTCTGTATCAATTAGATTAATCAAATATAAATCTTTGAGGATAAATTTTTTCGAAAAAGAAAAAAAAAAAACAATATTAAGGTAAAGGATTTCTTTTAATTTTGATTTTCGCAAGCTTTCGATCAAGACTTCTGCTCTTCAACGGGCATATACATCTATATACAATATCAAGATGAACTTTGTACAGTAATAATTGAAAATCTTGATATTGTGTATAGAAGTATATGTCCGTTGAAGAGCAGAAGTTTTGCTTGAAACCTTGCGAAAATTAAAATAAACACTTTACCTTAATATTGTTTATTTTTTCTTTTTCGAATAATTTCTAGGTAAGTATCACTCACATAATTTTATTTATTATACTTTTAACGGATTTACAAGCTTTCGGGTTTTAAACGACCTTTCTACAGGTAAAACCTTTAGAGAAGGAAACTATATGTAACTATATCTCTATATTAAAATAATATTTATGAAACTTTCTAAGTCGCTTTCTGTGTATCTTTCCATGTTGAATATTTTCTTTGTTATATTTGTATGTACATTTAGCGCAAGTGTCCCTAGGGGGAAATAGCGTTTTGAATTGATATAAATAAATAAACTATGCTGTATTGTAGTTATTTTCTAAAGGTTTAACCTGTAGAAAGGTCGTTTAAAACCCGAAAACTTGTAAGCTCGTTAATAGTGTAATAAATAAACATATCATCGGAAATTTATATATGATTAATCTAATATATTAGAGTGTATAATAATAGATAAAGAACGTCTCATATACCATAAAATTGAACATATAGATGTGAGGAGTTCGAAGAACTCGTAGAATGTGAATATAATGAGATAAACAGAAGAAACGGATCAAATGAATATGTAGGATCATAATGGTTATAGAGAGGAATCCAACGATAGTAAATCAAACAATTTTAACAGGAAGGGATTCTAACCAATAGAGAATTGAATTGATAATAGTTAAATTGAACAAGAGACAAAAATCGGAGGTATGGATAAAAAAATTTGAAATTATCAAGAATATTGGTAGAATTTACCAGATCGAATGATATAGCGTAAATAAAAAAAAGCTTAATGAATAGAAAAAGTAAATGGCGGATTGAAAAAAATGAACAAATTAAATCGATTAGAGAGATAGAGAAGTGAAGAACAGAGAGTGTAAGTGGTGAATAGTGAAATTGAGTAAATTAAAAGGATAAGTAAATAAATTAAAAGAACATAAACGATAAGTTTCAAATAGTAAAGGTAAACAAAAAAAACTCTATTAGATAAAAGAAATTAAAGAAACAAAAAGGGATGATTAATTATAGTCAAATAAAACAAGCAGAGTCAATTTCATCAATTAAAGGGCTTTAAAAAGAGAAAAAAGAATTGAGAGGCATATAGAAAAATGTAATAAATACGCGGAGGCACACAATTACATAAATTAAAGAATTGAAAAACAGAAAAGGTGTGTTTGGAATAGTCAAACCAAACAAACAGAAAGTTTTATAAGAAGCTGAAAGAATAAATATATGAAAATAATAGAGATAATAGAGCTGTATTGTAAAAGAAACCACAATACACGTAGACGCACAATTTCATAAATTAGGTGAAAAACAGAAAGAATATTTGGATGAGCAAATCAATCAAACAGAAGCAGTTTAATAATTTAAAAGGCTGTAAGTACATAAAAAGAAATAAAGGTGTTTTGCAAAACTAAACAACAATCCATGTAGACGCAAAATTTCATTAATACGGAAGATGAAAAACAGAGAAAGTTTTGGATGGTATATTCAAACAAACAGAAGCTGTTTCAAAATCTAAAAGGCTGAAAGTACATAAAAAGGGAATAGAGGTGTATTGCAAAACTAAACCACAATACATATGGGCGCACAATTTCATAAATCAAAAGGATAAAAAACAGATAAAGTAAATTTTTAATGGTCAAATCAAACAAACAGAAGCAGTTTCAAACTCTAAAAGGCTGAAAGTACAAAAAAAGAGATAAAGGTGTATTGCAAAACTAAACCACAATCCATGTAGGTGAAAAATTCCATAAATTAGGAAGATGAAAAACAGAGAAAGTAAATTTTAAATGGTCAAACAAACAGAAGCAGTTTCAAACTCTAAAAGGCTGAAAGTACATAAAAAGAAATAAAGGTGTATTGCAAAACTAAACCACAATCCATGTTCATGTTCAGCACAATTTCATAAATACGGAAGATGAAAAACAGAGAAAGTAAGTTTTGGATGGTGAAATCAAACAAACAGAAGCAGTTTTTTACTCTAAAAGGCTGAAAGTACATAAAAGAGGTGTATTGCAAAACTAAACCACAATTCATATAGGCGCACAATTCCATAAATTATAATGATGAAAAACAGAGAAATAATTTTAGTTGGTCAAATCAAACAAACAGAAGCAGTTTTATACTCTAAAAGGCTGGAAGTACATAAAAGAGGTGTATTGCAAAACTAAACCAGAATCCATATAGACGCATATAAATGAAGGGAGTGAAAAGAAGGAGTTAATTTCTGTGTTGTTGGCCAAGGGCCAGTTGAGGCACAGCAAGGAATGGCGGCCAAGGGGAGGTTAGGGCTACAGCACACTGAATGGAGGAGTATGTACAAATAGCTGCCGCTACAGTCCTTGGTAGAAATACGTAGCAAAAAATGCTCGGACTATCTGCTGAAGTCCGCAGGCTTGGTGCGGACCACGTCATCATCGGACTCCGTCGTGTGGAAGCAAGCTCCGAGGAAGTCTTCTAGGGTACGATACAGGTGAGGCAGGACATCAGACAAGTCATGTCTGGAGTCCGGGTACACCTGCACATTTACAGCGTGAACAATCTAAACACATTAACCATCTTATCCTTAGAAAATAGTGGCGTTACCGATAGTTACTGTTATCAAGTGTGTAAACAAAAAATAAAATAAGAAGAGGATAGTTTTCTAAGAACCCTAAAACTTTATTATTAAAAATATATATTATTATCCCTAGTACACATGTGGTACAGGCCATGATAATCATGGTGGGTAGTTAGCGACTGCTTTTACTGTAAGTGCACCTAGTGCACATGTCTACACATATAAAAAGCAGTTCGAATATTGCACTTACAAATGTGCTAGTGCCCTGTTTGGTTACTTGCACTCGCTGGTGGGGTTGGACTTTTACAATATTGAGGCTATTCGAGCTTTTTTTTATTATTAGAAGAAGTGCCCAATGCGGGATTTAATCCCGGTTCTTAGAATTACTTGATTTTACATCAAACCCAGAAACAACCAATGAAATAAACGCAAATATACACTGCGTGACATTGAAAATGGAACACCAAGAAATAGTGGCCAGAAAGTGATGAAACTCGGCAGACAGAGAGAGACAGGGACGAACAATAAGTGATCTTTATTTCAAAATGATAGTCATAATACAGAGCGAGAACGGCGTCGGCTTAGTAGCAAGTAGGACCACCGCGGACGGCGATGCACGCAGCAACACGTCTAGGTAGAGAGTCAATCAGAGTACGGATGGCGTCCTGAGGGATGGCTCTCCATTCCCTCTCAACCATTTGCCACAGTTCGTCTTCTGAACGCGGCTGTGGCAAGGCATGCAAACGGCGTCCAATGATGTCCCAGACGTGCTCGATTGGTGAGAGATCAGGAGAGTACGGTGGCCAGGGAAGCATCTGTACATCTTGCAGAGCTTGTTGGCTAATGCGAGCAGTGTGCGGTCGGGCGTTATCCTGCTGATAAAGGGCATTGGGTACCCCCTGAAGGTAGGGGAGTGTCACCGGTCGCAGCACATCATCAACATATCGTTGGGCCGTCATAGTGCCCTGAATACGAAGTAAAGGTGACCTGGAATCATACGCGATTGCGCCCCAAACCATGATTCCACGTTGTCGCACGGTGGGGCGTTCCACAATTGCTACCGGATTGGACCTTTCTCCACGTCGACGCCACACGCGTACACGGCGACTATCACTGGACAAGCAGAAACGCGACTCATCTGAGAACACGACCCTGTGCCATTCCGTCATCCACGTCGATCTAGCCCGGCACCATTCCAAACGTTGGCGCCTATTCGGTGGGGTCAATGGCAGTCTTCTTAGCGGACGGCATGAGTGCAAGCCATTAGCAACCAATCGACGGGAAATGGTTCTGGTCGAGATGGAATGATCTAGGGTGTCTTGCACATGTTGCAGGATGGCGGTACAAGTGGCTTGTGGGGCCGCCACTGCTTGTCGAAGGATACGCCGATCCACACGTGCTGACGTCACTCTGGTTGCACCGACATTCCTATAAATTGCCACATTTCCTTGTTCCAACCATCTTCTCCACAGTCGGTGCACCGTGGACGCACCAAGGTGTGTATCAGCTGCGATTTGACGTATGGACCAACCTGCCCTTTTCAGTCCGATCACCATGCCCCTCGTAAAAGCGTCTGTCTGCTTGAACTGCCTCCGTTTACGATGACCTGGCATTCTCTGTTATTACACGTGTCTTTTGACACAAGAACAAAATTTCTACAATGATTTTCCTTGAAGAAATAACGACACGAATACTGTCCTTTCTGCAAGTTCCTTCCCTTATATCTTACTCCATGTGCGCACGAGAGCTGCGCATTTTACATCATTTGCATAACTCGGTTAGGCGCGTCTACCCTGAAATCTCCATAATTTTCTGGCCACTATTTCTTGGTGTTCCATTTTCAATGTCACGCAGTGTATATAGATAGTCTAGAAATTACGGCATTAATACAATAGTCCTGAAGATAAAGGTTGCCTGCCTGGAATTCATATTTCTTTATAAATAGATACTTCGGCCATTTGAAGTGGGTTGTTTATAAAACTGCATCGAACTCCCCCTAAAACATTAGGAATTGTAATAGCATACCAAATATACTTGCTGTGAGACCAATACACTATGTACATTCAATGATTCACGACAAACAAGCCATATATTATTGAGGTGCTACATTTCTCAGAAGCTTGCAGAATCTGTTCTAATTAATTATCCTTGCATCCAGTATATGAAAAAAGATTTGCTTGTCAAGTTATTGCTGTGATGGTTAGGCTACTTCCCTCATGACTTGTAGTAGGGGGACATATATATTTCGGAGATCTCTTTGGCCAGTTAAAGTTTTATGTTTCAATTATGTTTCAACTAAAACCATTTGTCTTCTTTAGAAGAAATACAAATAAAGCATTTGGCAAGGCGTTAAAAATTGTTCTGCTGACGAAGACAAAATATTTATGTTGAAACGTTGATAAGATAAAACTTTAACTGGTCGAAATGTTTATTTTTGAACACATACAAGTACATACATGCAGGACATCATTACATCTATATTACAATATGAGAAATATCAGGATATCCTTTCTAAGAAGCAATAAAATCTAAGGGCGACGAGTAATTTTACATTTAATGAAAAATCTCACTCCCGTTAGCTTTTATCCCTTTTGAGAGATCATATCTATATATTTCATCGCATAAAGGGCAGTATAATTTTATATTATGTGTTAAAGAAACATTCGCGCTTCATTTAATATATATACATGGAGCGTTATTGATTTATATATTAGATAATAAAAAGGCATATATTGGATTTAATAAAATATTTATTTTATCAATATTTCGGTTGGCTGAACGCCAAACCTTTATCAAGGCATTATATTTTTGTATACACATACTTAGTGCCGCATAGTGTTATAATATCACAGTTTAAATAATTTTAAAAATACAAAGTATGTGGAGGAAATTGTGCAAGCAAAAAATATTTAAAAGGTTACAATCAGAATAAGTTAAATATCTTAAAATATTAAAGGGGGAAAATGCTTTATGTCTATTCATTTTGTTAACTCAGGTTTCTGGAGTATACAGAAGTCTCCAATTACCTAGTTTGTCCTTCAGAGCAAAGTCATTTTTGCTTTATTGTAAAGACAAGTGGAGGTCTATTAAGTGATTTCAAGCAAGTTCATTTCTTGGGAGATTTTCAGGGTATGCTGGGCTTAGATTGGCAAAACCTACGATTTGATGCATCTATACTCGGGAAATATCATATCTAGTATTGATAAAATTCTCCAAGTATATTTCTTATCTTCATTAAGGAATATTTATGAAATACGTAACTCTAAATTCAATATATATTAAATAGAATCAACATAATTTAATCAATATTAAATATAACATAGTATAATATTCTTATATTCGAAATCAGAATATAATTTCTATCTCAAAAATGATGAAAACCTATACAGTAGAACCTTCATGAGAGGACACTCTCTGTAGAGGAGACCACTCTACAAAGGACAGTTTTCATTCGCAAAATTACCATTTTAGCTATTTAGCAACTCTCCGGTAAGAGGACACCTTTCTTTTAAGGACACTTTGCCTCTGAAATTAGGTGTTATCGTTTACAGGGAGGTGTTCTACTGTATATACATTTGTTTTTAATAAAATTAACAAGCAACAGGGCAATAGGTTTCTTTAACTATTTTTATTTTTCTAGCTTTCGGGGGCCAACATGCCCTTTAACAGGATAAATATAATTATGAATTTCAGCTAACTATATACGTCTTATAGCTGGAAGTCATACTTCTTGTAACTCCGCCTTTGCCGGTCCCAAGCCCGGATTAAAAAGGAGGAGGGGGAGCAGTAACAAGCTCACTAAAAAACCTCGGCTCAGCTGGCCCGGCTGATAATACCCTGTAAGGGCTCCTAATCCAGGAATACAGGATGAGCAGCGTTTGTACTCCATGTTAGGAGCGGCTGCACATGGCGTCAGTTCCTCATGTCAGAGGCGGCCATTTCTTTTGGAGCTAAGTCGGCCTGCCACTGAGTAGTGCTCCCAGTCTTCATGACAAAGGCAGACGCAATCTACTTCACCCAGTGTGAATATAAGAAAGAAGAAGAAGAAGATACTTCTTGTTCTTCTGTTGAACGGTATGTTGGCCCTCCCTAGAGAAATCTAGAGAAATAAAATAGTTAAAGAAACCTATCCCTGTATTTCTTGTTGATTTTATTAAATCGTAAAGTCAGGAATGAACCTGTATTATATACTTGTACATTTACGAAATTTAAATTACTGATACATAAACAGGCCTTTGAATTTATTTCCTAATCTTTTAAGCGGAAGAGCTATTCTCTAAAAAATATATATATATAAACAGATAACTATATAACTACAGAAACCTCCCGTTATAGTTTTGCTAAACACCAAGAATATGAAAGTTCAAATAAAAATAATAAATACAGAAATCAACAAAACAATAGTCGTAGTAATCTGGTTTATAAAATTGACTAAATCTCCAGGAAGGTTCACCACTAATAAGCAAAGATCTTTCAAATATTTTTTTCTTCAGTTGACTGGGAACTTTTTTCCTCAAATTTTAAATGAATTTTGATTAGAAACACCTGAAGAAAGGTATGTCTGTGTTAAATTCCAAGTTCAATTCGTTTGAAATGTCTTAAATAGCAAATAACCTTTCAAATACAAGCAGTAAGCATTATAAATTTGACACGATCATACAATATTATATTCTAATTTTATATTAATATATAAGTATTTAATAACTGAACAATTTTTATTCTGAAACCTATTATTAGACATAAAGGTTACATTACCCAAATAAGAATCACTTCGAATTTACAAAGAGAAAGTCACATTCAAATAATTAAAAAGGAAGATGTAATTTGTAAATTCTGCAAAACTGAAAGCATAGAAGAAATGACCCACTACATCTCTGAATGCACTATTGTTAACGAGGAACGGAATAAGATCTTATAGAACATTATCCAAGTCTACGTGAACCCAGTTCAGATAATCAGAATAATGTCCGAGAAAAAAAAATAGGGATATAATTGTTTAACTTTCATAAAGCGTTAGAGAACAAGGTAATATCTAAGAACTGAAATTATAGAACAATTTTCTTCCATAGTTAATTTGTATAGTTATGTTGAATACTTTGATTTCCTTTTCATTTTCTCTTCTCTCCTTTGTTTATGTTTTTTTCCCTTTTCACCATGAAAATGATGTATGGCGAGTCCTTACAGGACGGAAATGTCCTAATAAAGCTGCTGTTGTTGTTTTTGTATAAATTTGACATCAGAAACATACAATATTTCAATGATTAATAATACACCACACATAGAGTATGGTCAAAGAATAATATGTTGGTAAATGTGATGCGTTAATATTACATTATTAATCATTTCGATTCAATTAAGAAAGCTATATCTTTTCACTCTGTAACATCTCTCAATAAGACATATTTTGTATTTTGTATATTGAAGAGGCAAATGCTTGAAATACCTTTTTAGAAAAAACATCAATTTAGCTTCTCATTTGAGAATTTTTATCAATTATAATAGAAATTAATCTCAAGTAGAGAAAATTATTAAGATAGAGGAAGTTTCTTGACTCACCTGGGATTTGAAGACAACTCCAGCTTCTGCCAGGGCCTTCATCAACATAGAGGAATGCTGAAAAGGTACTCTTTCTGAAACCACAGAAATTTTCATTCTTCAATAAATCTCTTATTTAAATTAAAGATTAAGTTATCCAGTATATATGTATATATGTTATGGATAATTCGTTTGTTGTTAGATAAAGGGTTGATAAGACAAAGGATCGATAAGATAAAGGGTTGAAGGTGCAGTCATGATAAAAAATATATCATTATTTATCATCAAGTAGCTTTTTATTTTGAATTACTTGAAGAAAATTACACATAAAATTATTTTTCACAGTAATATAGAATTTAGAAAATAAATTCTATATTCGTGAATTTAAAAAATAGGTAGATCAACTATACATATTTACAACAATATTCAAAGTGTTATGTTTTAAATCTATGGCCAAAAATGAAAGAATTAATCAATGATGAAAGTAAAATACATGTTTTTGAAAAATAAAATATTTGCATTTTAGATTATTTAATATATATATAATGGGTTTTTAACTTATCTCTGGAAGCAACAGATATAATTTCGTTTTATTTCTATTCTACATACTAACAATCACAATGGAACCACCTTTAAATGTAATTCATAAACTCGGTTACTCCAGATCTCTTCTGAAGGTTATCTCACATTAAATTATAAGTATTTTTTCTTTAACAAAGTGGGGTCGATTGTATAGATGGTTTATTCTTCAAATTAAAGATACTTCGGCCAGTAAATCTTTTTTATTGTCTCGACGTTTCGACAAAAATCTTTTGTACTCGTCAGGAGCAAACAAAAATCAAAACATTATTCTAAGGCTGCCCGTTCAAATTGAAATATCGCGTGAGGACGCCCTTGCAGCCTTAGAATAATTTTTAACGCTTTGCCAAATGTTTTGATTTTTTATTCTCTCCTGACGAGGACAAAATATTTTTGTCGAAACGTGGAGACAATAAAAAAGATTTACTGGTCGAAGTATTTTAATTTGAAAAACTATGAATTCTGGCCAGGAGCAGCCTCTTTCTTTACAAGATGGTTTCTAATCTACACAAGTAATTGAATTTGTAATATCTGATTGATTATCTTAAACACACAATATAGAGCATATTTTGACACCCACTATTGAAAATAGTGTTTTATTTTTATTTCGTGTAGTTTAACAAAGAAAACTATCCATTTGAAAATAGTTTTCACATCTTTTTTTACAATAAATTATAGAACTACAGTTAAACCTGTCTATAGCGGTCCCTCTCTATAGCGCCCGATTTTAAATACGTAGTACGATGCGATTTACATTAAAAGTGACCTGTCTACAGCATCCCCTCTCTATAGCACCCTATTTTGGTGAGTCCCAAGAGGGGACGCTATATAGACAGGTTTACCTGTATATATATTTATATCAGATTTTAAAATAGAATTATTTTCACAAAATCTTGAAATAATTTTTCTGAAACTTTGGATATGGATAAGTTAACCTAATATAGGTATTTTTAAATCTTGGATACACGAATTAATGAAACTTAAATTGTAATTCATGGAATGTTGAATATGAACGTTTGATATCTTAAATATAGACTCTTTTGATATATAAAAATTATATTTATAATACAATATAATGTGGCTTATGATTGTAGAACAAAATTGCAATTATATCGCGAATGTTTCTTTTGAACGAAAAATCGAAATTAATTTTGAGGAGAAATGCGAAATTCCCATCCCTGGACAGTAATTTTTCCGTTTATCATTGCTCTTCACAATTCATCCTTTCATAAATAATCATTAAGGTTAGAAATAATCGTTAATTCTCCTTAAAATAAATTTCGATTTTTCGTTCAAAAGAAACAGTCGCGGTATAATTGCAATTTTCGTTCTACAAAAAATTATATTTATTCAAATTTAACTATGGATTTAAGAAATATTGCATATAATTCTTGATATATTGAATATATATTTGAATATGATTCAGTGGGAATATATGAAATCTTAAGCAAACGTTAAAAAAATGGATATATATTTTAATAAAATATTGATTATGAAATTGGGATTAATTTTTCAAATTTGAATTTTGATTCGTGATATTCGTTAACAATAAGTTGATGTCAAATTTTCCGAATATGTATTAAATAGTTCTTAATAAAAAATTTAAATATTGCTTAGAAATTCTTCTATGATTAAATTAATCAAACCTTTATAAATTCTTTATGAATGATTTGGCTTCAAAGTGGTATTGCATTATTTTGAATAAAAGACAATTGAGTTCGTCGTTTTTGATGATATTTCCAATGAAGATAATCTACACAAGTAATTGAATTTGTAATATCTGATTGATAATCTTAAACACACAATATAGAGTATATTTTGAAACCCAATTTCGAAAATAGTTTTTTTCTTTCCCTGTAGTTTCACGGTGTAGTTACCATGGTAGAAGTCGTTGAATGTAAGAAAAACGCCTTAATTTAATATAGGTTTTAAAGAGAGAATGTTACTAAAGATGGTAGCTAGGCATTATATCATTCATTATCGTAAAGATAGAGGCTGCCTGACCGGTATTCAAATTTATATAAAAATAGACACATCGGCCAGTTGGACAGTTTTACAAGATAAAAAACTCCAACTGGACGAAGTGTCTATTTTTATATAAATATTATCATTCATTGTAATAACTTTTATTAAAAAAAAAAACTCTTCATATTAAAAATCAATTCCAATTTTATAGAGAAATTCTATATAAACGCATTAGAGATAACACAATTAAGAATATTATATAAGTAGTCACAGTTTTAATACATACCTTATTCCCATAGTTCAGTGAAAATACTCTTTTTTCAAGAGTTTATCTTCAGTATCAGTATAAAAAGCAAAACAGCTCAATATAATATTACAGTGGTATGGTAGATTAAACAAGCAAAACCGCTGGGATGGTTGACCATTGATGAGTCAGACCCTTCATTATTTTTACCATTGATTGAAGTGAAGTAGTTTAGGTAGTATTGACTTAATCCTTTCATGTGTCCGTGCCATAAGATTTGTTCTGGAGTCATGCACACAAATAAGAAAAGGCATATTTGAGTCCCGTACCATCGGCTGTGCCATGGGCAACTAGAAGCCGTTGTCCCCTCAACAGCTCCGCCTTCTTGAGCAAACTGGATGCTTCATATCCCAAGAAGTTCTCATTAGGCGAGCCCATGTACCTTTCAGCATAGGCAGAGCCTGCAAACACCAAAAAGACTGAAATACATTTACAACAAATACGCCAAAAGATCATGATCTATATAAAATGGTAAGAAACAAATAAAATAAAAAGGCAATCCTACAATATGGTGGCAAGACAGAAAAACACATTACGATATTATATATAATGAAAAACAAAATTAAATATTATGAAAAAAAAGGCATCTCCTTATCGTGGAACTGAAACTTGCAGATAGCTTGCGCCATCTATCGGAATAAGTATCAACGAATAGTTGATATTCTTCCCGATAGATGGCACAAGCCATCAGCAACTTTCAGTCGCGCGATAAGGAGATGCCTTTCTTTCTTAATGTATGCACCTTATCACAGTACAGTATCACATTTGTACTATTTTTCCTCAAAAAATTGAATGTATAAGATAAAAAGCATAAAATACCATATTAGAGTTGTATAACATACCAACAATAATATCGTCTTTTCAAGGATTAAGGTTTTAACTACAGAAATGTAGAACGATATATAAACGGCTTTCACTACAAAGATAGATATAAAAAAAATACACATGCTCTTCACTATAGAGCTCTGTACGACGTTAAAGACGGCTTCCATTACAAGGATATAGAAAGCAAGCACAACTAGTTCCTCACTACAAAATTATAAGACGCTGAAGATTCTTCTCTTTAAAGGATAAACGGAATAACAACATAAGAGGTCTTCACTACAGCGTTATACGACGAGAGATTCTTTCATCACAAAGATTGAAGGAACAAGTTCACAACGTCTTCAATACAGATTTGAACAATGATAATCTTCCATTACAAAGATAAACGGAAAAAGAGTACACGTTCTCTACTACTGGGTTAAAGACGGCTTCCATTACATGGAAAGAAAGAACAAGTACACATCGTCTTCACTACAGATTTGAACTACGATATACTTCCATTAAAAGGATAAATGGAAAAGCATACAAGTTCTTCATTACAGAGTTAAATACGGCTTCCATTACAAGGAAAGAAAGAACAAGTACGCAACGTCTTAACTACAGATTTGTACGACGATAAAGGTTCTTCCTTTACACGGATGCAGTAAAAGCCACAAGGTCTTCACTACAGGTTTGTAATACCATGAATATTCTTCGATTAAAATAAGTAACAGAACGAGCACAAAGGATTTTCATTACAAAGTTGGAAACGGCATATTACAAGAATAGACTGAGCAAGCACATAAGGTTTTCACTACAGATTTGTACGACGATAAAGATTCTTCCACTAAAAGCATAAACGGAACTAGCAACAAGAGTTGTTGGCCCATAGCGATTCTTCCATTACAAGGCTAGAAAGAACAAGTGTACAAGGTCTTTACTACAGAGTGTTGTACGTCGAAGAAGATTCTCCCAATAAAAGGAGAGACGGAGAGAGCATACAAGAACTTCACTACAGAGTTGTTGGAGCATAGTAATTCTTCCATTACAAGGCTAGAAAGAACAATTATACAAAGACTTCACTACAGAGTGTTGTACGATGATAAAAATACTTACACTAAAAGGATAGACTGAACGAGCATACAAGAACTTCACTACAGAGTTGTTGGAGCATAGTAATTCTTCCATTACAAGGCTAGAAAGAAAAAGTTATAAGACCTTCACAACAGAGTTGTAAGACGATAAAGATTCTTATACTAAAAATGGATGGACGGAACAAGCATACAAGGACTTCACTGCAGAGTTGTTAGACCATAGCGATTCTTCCATTACAAGGCTAGAAAGAGCAAGTACACATGATCTTCACTACAAAGTTTTGTACGACGATATTCTTCCAATAAAAGGGATAGACGGAACGAGCATATACAAGATCTTTACTGCAGAGTTGTAGGACGCTAAAGACGCTTCCAATTACAAAGATAGAAAAGATTGACGAAACATGCACACAACGTCTTTACTAACGAGTTAAACAGTATATAAGGGAATTACTAGAGTAGTAGGATTCTAAAGACGCTTTCAATTACAAAGATAGAAAGTGAACACTAGAGAGTGTTGATAAGACCCACTGTAGTGTGCCCAGCTCGACACCGGAGCCACTGCCGCTCCACACCGGAACACCTGCTCCGACTGAGCCGCCAGCGCAGAGAGCGTCACGAAGCCCCCATAACCCCAGCCCCAGATGGCCACGTGAGCGGGGCCAATGAAGGGAAGGTTGCTCTTGAGGTACCTGCTCAAAATAACCATACGTTATAATTGTTTCCATATCATACTCATATATGTACAAAATATAGCACCTCTCGCTTAAATATCCATTAAAACAATGTATTTTATTCATCATCCTAGTTTATTATTCAAGATAAAATTGTGTGTTATTGTTATCAACATCATTAACAAACATAAGATCAACAGACAATGGCACATAAATAAATATTGAAACAAGTTTCTGGAGATGAGTTTATTTTCATTTTTTATTGCATTCTCAAGCTTTCGGTCATTTCAGCCCATCTACAGGAGTATAAAATGAACAATAATGAAACACACACACAAAGCTTTATTAAGACCAGCGGTCATATACAGATTCACCACAGGAAGAAATAATAGATGGAGCTCCTAAACTCCTGGCAGCGCAACACTCAACAACAGCCTCCAGGTTTGACGCATGTCCAATGGCCACACGTTCCTTCGTGCATACGTCAAGGATAGCGAATCACTGAACAGGCTAGTGTGGAATCAGTCGCGTTCTAGTCTTCGCTTTCCTCGTCCAAATGAACCACGGAAACAATAATGAAACGTCGTTAGATTTAATTTAGTTAGTAACTAACGGCATTTCATTAATTATCATTTTGTACGCCTTTAGAAGGGCGGAAATGCCCGAAAGCTTAAGAATTCGATTAAAAAATGAAAAGAAGCTTATCTCCAGAAACCCTGTTGCTTTATTCTTTCAATTCATATTTAGAAGATTCACATCTATTACATTTCTATGTCTGAGGAGCAATAAGAAGAGAAGACGTACTTGGCCACCTCGATCTGGTCGGCCACTTCTACCGTCCCCAGACGTCTGTATACCTCGTGACGTAGTTTGTCACCCTGGCCCCCGGAGCCCCTACCGTCGGTCTGAGCGAAGACATAGCCCATCTGGGAGGCCAGGTGTGCCCCCCAGTGGAGTCCCCATCGCTCATCCACTAGCTGCTCTCCAGGGCCCCCTGGCCTGCACATGTCACAGTTTGTATTAGCTGGTGCAGTAGAATCTCTATGAACGGTCACGCCTAGCAAAAACTTCTATACAAAGATAGTATTTTTATATAATCACCAAAATTCCGATTTTACCCATGAGATACTCTGATAAAAGGGCACCTATCTCTAAAGGATACTTTGGCTCTATAACAAAGTATTTGGTTCTACGGTATCTATAACCATAGTTTTCATGAGCATGGTGCAATTTCATCATCAATAGTAACATGTTTCAAATAAGTCATTTTGTAGCATGGATATCCCTGGTTTCTCTGGGTGGTGATCTCTCATTGCACGTTGGAATATATCAGGTTGAATTTAAAAAAAAATCCTGGAGAATATTGTCTTTAAAATAAAAGGTCACTACTCCCGTCAATATAGACGTCAAAACTAGACGCCCACCAACTAGCGGCCTCGGTTCGGTGACAAAGAAACAACACCAGCTTTGGCAAACCGAGAAGCCTCCACCTGGAGATCATGGTTTCGGGCTAATTGCCCCCCCCCTCAGTTCAGGATTTATTCCATGAGATCCACAAGGTATCCAATGGTATATTCACAATCCGACAAAAATGTATTCAGCTGGTAAAGTGACAAGGCCAAATCTATGGTCAAATATAGATGGAAATTTTACTGGAAGTTGTGACCTTTTTTTTATAGATCAATATCTTCCATGATTTCCAGGTGAATGCTTCTCAATTTGCCAAAGCTGGTGTCGTGGCTTTGTCACCGACCTGAGGCAGCTAGTTTGTGGCGACGGTCATTAGATGGCCTATAATATTTACGTCTATTTTGACAGGAGTTGTGATCTTTATTTTCATAGATATCAGGTTAAGACCTTTACAAATATTTACGAAGGTGGTCACTCAGGGAATTGATCGTTCTTTGGAGGTTTTATCATACTTGTGTAAAAGAGATAATAATAATATCGCACAATCCTTTGGAGAAATGCACTATTTTATTGATATATTTTTAATGATTAAATTGTTAAAGTAATAAGCTATCAAAACAATAAACGAAGAATGAAAACATCAAAATATTTCAAAGAATAGGTGGAAAGTCATTTGAGACTTGATTTCTTTTCATAGTTAAAAAAAAGCATATATACATACAAAATTTAGCAAGATATTATTTTAAGGATATTTAATATTAGTATATTAATTTGTGAATAAAAAATATACCATAGTGGAATAGAAAGTGTTATACTACAAGGAACTGATGGAATTACATGAAACATGACAAGAATGATGTTGTTGCTGTTAGTATTCATCAAAGTGAATCTAACATTTAGCGACTATACGGACAAATATACTTCAAATTTTGAACTGCTAGTGACCATGTCACAGAAATCACGTAATAATATATAGACTAAATGAATAAAGTTTTTAGAGCTCAATTCCATCGTAAAGATAGAGGCTGCCTGGCCGGCATTCATAGTTCTTCAAATTAAAGATATTTCGGCCAGTAAAGTTACCTCGATGTTTCGACAAAAATATTTTGTTCTCTTCAGGAGCGAGCAAAAATTAAAACATTTGTCAAAACGTTATAAATTATTCTAATTTTGAAGGTAATAAAAAGATTTCGAGATAATAAAATGATTTACTGGCCGAAGTATCTTCAATTTGAAGAACTCAATTCTAATTATATTCTTAGTTGCGTTGTATATAATGTTTTATTTTATAATTCTTTAATGACCACAATATTTCAATAAAGAAAATCCTTTATACCATTATTAAGGTAAAGATATAAGGCTTCTAGGAAAAGTTTTCTTTTCAAAATCTTTAATTTACAAATATTCAGCTTTCGGCCACGAAATCTCTTCTATAGAAGAAAACACGATTAAACTTCTTTAGAAGGGCTTTCGTTACCGAAAACTGAAGATTTGTGAATTGAAGATTTTGAAAATAAATTTTTCCCTAGAAGCCTGATATTTTTACATTAACACCACAGGAAGTTAATTTGCGATATATTCCGTGTTTCTTTCTTCAACTCCTTCTGGATGCACACTTTCTGTCTCAACTAGGAATTTTCTAATTGTACAAGGTTATCACAAAAGTTCGTAAACACTTGAAACTGTTGTTTTTCTTATGGTAGTGGTGATGCTTATCTCCATGGTTAAACAAATTCCTGAAGTCCACTCCTCTCCAATTTTGCGATGGTAGTTATAAGCCTGGAAAATAGGTCCTCTATTGTCAGTTCTGAGCATGACAAGATATGTTCCGGAGAAGCTTCTGCACTATTGCATTTCAAGAGATTATTGAAGGTTTTTTTGTCCATTTTGAAATTTTAAGGTTTTTATATGGCCATTTCTTAGTCTTGCTATTATATTAGTTTTTTCTTATTACTTGGCGAATAATATCATTAGGGCGAATACATAATAATACATAATACAATTACGTTATACATAATACAAAGACATTACCACGAATAATATTGGTATTTCAATTTTGTACAAGTGTTTACGAACTTTTGGGACAACCTTATGTTAACATCATTTTATTCGTGATCAAACGTTGTGACCCATTGTATGCATTACCAACCAAACACGATGCGACGCCAGCCATCTCTTTCTTGAGCTCGATGTAACATCTAGGCGATTGTTAAACCAGTGTGTTTCTTGACAACCTTATATTAAATTCTAAGTTGAATAAGAGGATTATGAATATTCAGGAAATAGAAACTCCGCCTTTGCCGGTCCCAAGCCTGAATAAAAAGGAGGAGGGGGAGCAGTAACAAGCTCACTAAAAACCTGGGCTCAGCTGGCCCGGCTGATAGCACCCTGTAAGGGCTCCTAATCCAGAGATACAGGATGACAGCGTTTGAACTCCATGTTAGGAGCGGCTGCACATGGCGTCTGTTCTCATGTTAGAGGCGGCCATTTCTTCTGGAGCTAAGTCGGCCTGCTACTGAGTAGTTCTCCCAGTCTTAATGAAAAGGCAGACGCATTCTACTTCACCCAGACATGATCTCAAATTTTACAAGCTTGATACCTTAATATGATTGAGTGGAGATAAGAAGAAGAGAAGTAAATAGAGGTACTTACGCCTGCATTACCATAGGGTAGACCAAGGCTTCGTCATCGTCCAGGCCTGGAGGGAGATAAAGCCGAACTTGAAACTCTATAGCACAAATATAAATTAAACATTAGAGATCAGCGAGCCATCTTTGTTTTATAGAATTATTGATCATATAGGGGGTCGGTGGTCGGGTGGTCTAAACCGTTTGTTTTCGACCGCTAAACCCGGGTTCGAATCCCGCATTGGGCACTTTTTTTTTCTAAAAAAAAAATGCTCCAATGGCCCCCGATTCTTGCAAAGGTCCAACCCCACCAGCGAGTTCTAGTAACCAAACGGGGCTTTGGCACATTTGTAAGTGCAAAGTCGAGCTGCTTTTCACATGTGTAGACATGTGGTGCACTTACAGTAAAAGCAGTCGCCTTCTTCTACCCACCATGATTATCATGGCCTGTGCCACGAGTACTAGGGATAAGCAAAAAAAAAAAAATTGATCATATACAAAACCTTGAAAAGAAGAAAAATAAGAATTCAGGTAAAAATTTCTTTTAATTTTGGTTTTGTAAGCATTCGAGCAAATTTTCTGTTTCAACGGACAAATACTTTTAGATACAATATCAAAATGATTTTTGTAAAAAGATCTTATCTTTATATCGTTATATTGTACATTAAAGTATTTGCCCGTTGAAGAGCAGAAAATTTGATCGAAAGCTTACCAAAATATAAAATAAAATAAACTTTTCACCTGAATTCTATTTTTTCTATTTTCAAAATATTTCTGGATAACTATTGCTCACATCTACAAAACTTGTAACGTTGTTTTGAAAATATCATAATCTTTAGTTCACTAGTAGAAATAGAAAGTCTTACACATAAACGAAGTTGAAAAAGAAACACAAATTGGTTCAAATAACTACTTAAAAAACCTAATAAATATATGAATTTGAATTATTTTCATTTTTAATCATTTTATAAGATTATTTGTTAGTTGGAAATTTTTTTGCAAAAAATATTGTCAAGTAGCTCTGCAACTCCGGTCACGAGAAGCCCCATGGGACACCTGTCAATCATCCCTGGACTCCGGGGGGACCACAGGTGTGAGGGGTTCTCGGAATCTTATCGGCAAATAAGGAAAACGGACGCCTTGGTGGCTGACGACGCTCATTATTATTATCTTTACTTTGGGATAAGTTGTTATCTCTCTCCCTATAAATACCTATTGTATATAATTTTATTGGAGAACTAGAAGGTAAATACCCTTTATAATAAATTAATTATTCCCAAATTTTCTCTTGCTTTATTTATCTCCGCGACAATATGACTACATATTAACCAATTATTTCATTAAGTTCCCGACGTTTCACTGACTAGCTTTCACCCCGTATGCGTAGAAAATTCAATCAATCATGAATGCAAAAGAAGAGAGATAACTCCTTCCCTAAGAGTTAAAGTTCTTGTAAAATCATACAAAGGCGAAAGGATCGTAAAAAAAGTAGAAAAACAATTCATTACCACAAGGTGCTCATTTGCTGCAGATCTGAGAGTACAATGTCAAATAAAAACACCAGTTTAAACTAAATGGTTTCCAATAAAGAAGAATATATAAATATAACATTACTGTTGACTTAAATTACACTAATGAATTGAAAATTATATTTTTAATATGAATATTCCATTATTTTTATATAATTTAAATTTTTATCGTTAATGCAATGGTTAGTTTTTTTAATATATTAAACTATTTTAAAATTGCCCAGAAGTCCAACCCCTCCTCTACGTGACGGGCGGGAGAAGCAGCACAAGTAAGGGACTACCCTGTAGGGCGAAGTACGGTGTCGTGAGCCCCGAGCCGCTACGGTAACCGTGAATAGGGAACTCTGAAATGTGACTGACTAACGGGGAAATGACACCTTTCCATTCCATGGATGGACAAGACACCATCATCATAGGGATATTCAGTAAGGGACTGCCTTGTAGGGCGAAGTACGGTGTCGTGAGCCCCGAGCCGCTACGGTAACCGTGAACAGGGAACTCTGAAATGTGACTGACTAACGGGGAAATGACACCTTTCCATTCCATGGATGGACAAGACACCATCATCATAGGGATATTCAGTAAGGGACTGCCCTGTATGGCGAAGTACGGTGTCGTGAGCCCCGAGCCGCTACGGTAACCGTGAACAGGGAACTCTGAAATGTGGCTGACTAACGGGACAATGGCACCTCCACTTTCCATGGAGGACAAGACACCACCATCATAGGGATAGTCAGTAAGGGACCGCCTTGTAGGGCTAAGTACGGTGTCGTGAGCCCCGAGCCGCTACGGTAACCGTGAACAGGAAACTCTGAAATGTGGCTGACTAACGGGGCAATGGCATCCCTCCCATTCCATGGATAGACAAGACACCACCAACTATTTGAAACAGGAAAAAAAAATCAGATAAAGAGTGTATTTTAATTTTGGTTTTGCAAACCTTTGAGCAAAGTGTCTGCTCTTCAACGGGATATTCACATTTTAAATATAAAATCTTAAAGTTTTGAATATCTCCGAAATTTCAGACACCTATATCATACACATATAGAATATATATAGGAAACACTATAACTTACTGTATCCACCAGTGATAGGAACGGCGAAAGTCCTAACTTTAGGCTTGGCTTTTGTCCTCATGCGCTCCTCCAGCTCTTGGTTGGTGTCCAGCCTCATCACTGCATCATCATCATCATCATTGCAAAAATTAGATTACACTCACACCCAGAAAACTTTAAATAAGATTTCTACATCTATTCTTACTGCGATGGAAAACTGATGAAAGAGATTGTTGGGTCTTTAGTACTGAATCCTTTCAGTTGTTTCGCTAATTTAAGAAAGATTCAGCACTAATAAGACAGGCCCTCTCAATATTTTCCATTGCAATAAGGACAGTTGGAAGTTGTTTCATCTAAAAAAAGTGCTAAACGATTTATTTTTATATAGATATTGCACTTCTTTATGCATTTTTTAAATTATCAAATGATGATGATTATTGTGAAATATGATTATATACTTGTATCATTATTTATTGCCTAATTATATATTACTAGCCGAATGACCCGGGCAACGCCCGTGTTTTACCCGACTGTAGATGTTACAACGGTGATCCTTAGGTCGCTGTTTCAAATCCGGCTCGAGGGAGCCGGCGAGCACGTGACCTCCCTGTGCGCGCGCATCCGTGACAGAGGCCGATGAGGAAAGACGGTCGTGACTATATATAGGGATGCTTAATCAAACTCTTTAGTGTCGGTAGCTGAATTTGATGAGAAATTTAACTGTGTGTAGAAATATTTGTGGCTATCGTTTTAATTAGAATCAAGTAAAAATTTATATAAAATTAGTCTATGCACTATTAATATTTCAATATAAAGCATTTCGACTATAATCCAAATTGTTCAATGATAAGTATTAGTCTTAAAACAAAGTTTTATTGGTTAATTTTCACTTCAAAGGTTGCGATAACACACAAACCTTTCTTTTCATTATTTGATGGACACATCTTTATTCTCAAATCCAATATTTTATATTTTTCACATCTTAGAGGCATCGGAAAAGTTTTATTGGAAGTGAGGGAAACTATTCCTTTTTGAAGAGAGAAATCTTTTCAATTTTAAATTGGTTCTCTCAAAAAGGGAAGCTAACGATGGTCCTCCAAGGGTTATTCGAACGGATCAATCCAAACCGAATCAGGCCGAAACTGATTGCTCCATTGAGAGATTAGGATGAACGAATCCCCCCCCATCACATTTAGATAGCGCCACATAGAAGCTAATCAATGCCTTGAAGAAGCTATTCCAAAATGGCCAGACATCATGTACCAGATATCGACTCAAAATCCTAGACAAAAGTTGTATTGATTTTTCAAAGGAAATCATATTAATAACAATCTATTTCAATCCATATATATCAATAAAATAGAAATCAATATAAAACTTTAATTGAGCGAAATTACAGAAAAAATCATTGTTATAATACCAGATAGAGAAAGGAAGAAATATAATTTTTCTATATATATAAGAAAAAAATATGTTTTTTTTCTTTCTCTTCATATTAGCTTATATTTAATTATTGGGAAATTATTATCATAGTTCTGTCTTTTCTCTTTTATACAAACCTATCTCTTCGTTTATTTCTTTTTCTACCCAGCCTATGACGCGTAACTGTCGAAGCTATGCTGGAGTTTTTTCCCTATTATATTCTATCTATTTATTTATATTAAATATATATAAAACAAACCTCTCATGTTTAAAAGTAATTAGCAAATATTTGAATTTGAAATTATCTCAATGATATCATATATATATTATATAGCGCCATATTTATTAGTTTTTTTAATGTTTATATTGTGTTTTAAATTGCTCTACATGATTGTATTCCGATCATAGAAAATCGTCTACAACACACACACAAACTTAGCATATACTCGTATATATAGCATCTGGGTAACCCGGTACAAAGATAAATACTACCTGGGTAGACAAAATCAAAGTATATAGTACCTGGATAGAACGGGAAAAAAGGAGAGAGAAATTGTCCTAAATATATAAAAAGCGTTAAATATAGTCATTTTTCATGATGAATTTATAAATTATTGTTTTCTACGAAATATCTCTATTCAAACTGGATAATATTTGTGACTCTCTTTCTCTTAAAAAAGATAATTATTTTAGATATATTATAAATTAGGCATATCTTTGCGAAATTAATTTCTCTTGCAGTTTCGAGTAAATTTTAATTCTCGGAGTGTATATGCGTTGCGTCTGCGACTGGTTAGTGTCCTAACTATGATAAACACACATATATGTGAACAAACAGTGGTACCTCTCCCTTTAAAATGCGTTAAATAATTAAACAATTACAATTATTTTATTTCCAAAGCGCTATATCCCTCAAGGGATACTTGCGCCAAACAAGGAGAAAAGTTTATTTACATAAGTTATTTACATTATTCAATGCATGAAAACATTAGAGATCCAGATTTTGTAGAAAGTTTAGAATGTATTTACAAAATGAATTGAACTTTAAATATGATTTTTTCTATCGGAAATCAAATCGTCAAGTTCACATTTTTGGTAATCACTCTAGAATAAAACGTAGAATTGGTGATAGGGTATGAGCCACAAGACCAGTTTTGGCAAATTCAAACAAAAAGCCAAACTGTATACCATATGTTCGCGCTTATTATGTAAATTTTGTTACTTTATAAATGCAAATTTCAATTGTATGAAACTGTCAGCAGGAGAAATAAAACCAGTCTATGTGTTCAGTCATAGAATCGGTCTAGTTCTTTGAGTCTACGCTCCAATCAATTAGCGTTAGGAGATTCACCTAGTGGAAGTGGCTTGACGTTGCTCATGTAGTCAGAAGGTTTTATGAAGGATCGACAGCTCTAATTTGAGGGTAATATTCATCTGAAAAGGTCTGGCCTATCTAGATACAGTCCACTCTCTGCTAAACCAAAACATAATAGACAAAGGAAGTGGCAAGGATTCCTAACTATCACTGCAAGGCCCTCATCCGCCACCGCCCACCATAGTTTTGGGTTTTAACCTTTATCAGTACAGGGGCGGTTTCGATCTCATAGCGTCCTACGAGGTGCATGTCTATATGTGCGTGTAATAGGTGTGAAGAGAACGAGGTAGATACGCACGCAGGGTATCGTTAGCCGTGCTCCAGAGTTCCACGGTGGGTACGCGGGGGCCCAGACATTCCAGCACGTAGAAGTCGGCCGTGGGACTGAACGTCGCCCTGGCCGAGAGACACCCGGGGCCCGTGACTCCACAGGTCACACACACGGGCACTCGGAACACCCGCTGGTCGTAGAGGTAGTAGAGGTGCCGCTCGCCCGGGCGCCCTTCGCGGGTCGATATATAGTACCTGGGTAGACCGAAACAAAGGTATATAGTACCTGATAGTACCTGGGTAGACCGAAACAAAGATATATAGTACCTGGGTAGACCGAAACAAAGGTATATAGTACCTGGGTAGACCGAAACAAAGGTATATAGTACCTGGATATACCTGAACAATGGTATATAGCATGTGGTTAGACCGAAACAAAAGTATATAGTACCTGGGTAGACCGAAACAAAGGTATATAGTACCTGGATATACCTGAACAATGGTATATAGCATGTGGTTAGACCGAAACAAAAGTATATAGTACCTGGGTAGACCGAAACAAAGGTTTATAGTACCTGGGTAGACCGAAACAAAGGTATATAGTACCTGGATAGATCGAAACAAAGGTATATAGTACCTGGGTAGACCGAAACAAAGGTATATAGTACCTGGGTAGACCTAATCAAAGGTATAAGTACCTGGATAGACCTGAAAAATGGTATATAGTACCTGGGTAGACCTAATCAAAGGTATAAGTACCTGGATAGACCTGAAAAATGGTATATAGTACCTGGGTAGACCGAAACAAAGGTATATAGTACCTGGGTAGACCGAAAAAAAGGTATATAGTACCTGGGTAGACCGAAACAAAAGTATATACAAGGTATGTCCCATAAGTTCCCGGACTGGGTCCATAAAAAAAAAAGGTAAGATTTTTTTAAAAATTTTTTATTAAAACTTTTCAAAGTAATCCCCCCTTGCTTCAACGCACCAGCGCCATCGTTTCTCCCAATTGTCGAAACAGTTTTTATAAGCCTCTTTTGGAATGCTCTTCAATGCTAACGGCGATTTTTCTATTATGTCATCCCTGGTGTCAAAATGTCTTCCTTTTAGAACTGCTTTAAGTTTGGGGAACAGAAAAAAGTCATTTGGTGCGATGTCTGGGGAATAGAGTGGTTGAGGTAGGATTTCTGTCCCGTTTTTCGCCAAAAACCTCGTCACCAAGTGCGCTGTGTGAGGGCGGGCATTGTTATGGTGTAGGATCCAGTCACCATTAGTCCATTTTTCTGGCCTTTTTTATCGAATCGCTTCCCTTAGGCGGCGAAGAATGCCCAAATACATTTCCTTAATAACTGTTTGGCCTGCAGGAAGATACTCGTGATGAACAATGCCCTTGTTATCCGAAAAAGCGACCAGCAACACCTTGTTTCTGGATTTTTTGGGTCTAGGCTCACCCTAACCTCTCCACTCGGCAGATTGAGGTTTGGTTTCAGGGTCATAGCCATAGACCCATGTCTCGTCGCCTGTGATTATCTTGTCTTTCCATTCTGGATCCGTTCTTGTCATTTCCATCATGTCCTCACAGGTTGCAAGCCGACACAGTTTTTGCTCATTGGTGAGGAATCTTGGGATGAATTTTGCAGGAGTCTTTTTGATTTGGTTACGATCCTTCCAATCGTTGTTTTAGAGATGCCTGTGTCTTGCTCTAGCTCCAGCAAAGTGGTTCGAGGATTTTCTTTTATCAAATCGGTGATTTTTTTGCGCATTTTCATCAGTCCTTTGAAATTTTGGGCGTCCTTGACGAGGATCATCTTCAATGGAAATTCTGCCAGCTTTAAATCTAGAATGCCATTCAAAAACAGTTGTTTTCTTTAGGGCGTCATTGGGAAATGCTTTATTAAGCATTTCAAAAGTTTCGGTTGCTGATATTTGAAGTTTCACACAAAATTATATGCAAGCTGTGACCTTTAAATAAATTAGAATAACCTTGGCGCGCGCGCAAGTACCGCCTCGATATTGGTACCACCGTGTAGCCAGATATTTTTTCTACAATAAAAAGTCAAATTCATTTACATTTTTCATTTATTTATATTTTTATGGACCCAATCCGGGAACTTATGGGACATACCTTGTAGTACCTGGGTAGATCGAAACAAAAGTATATAGTACCTGGGTAGACCGAAACAAAAGTATATAGTACCTGGGTAGACCGAAACAAAAGTATATAGTACCTGGGTAGACCGAAACAAAAGTATATAGTACCTGGGTAGACCGAAACAAAAGTATATAGTACCTGGATACACCTGAACAATGGTATATAGTACCTGGATACACCTGAACAATGTATTTAGCATGTGGTTAGACCGAAAAAATAGGTACATCGAAATCTTTACGTCATATAATCAATGTACACTCATGGACAAAACTTAAGGAAGTGGAAATTCTTTGATGTTGAAAGGTAAAACTTCCTTAAGTTTTGTCCATGAGTGTATCTTTCAGAGTTATTGTCTGAATACTGATATACATGCTAAAAGGTACAACTTCCTTAAGTTTTGTCCATGAGTGTATCTTTCAGAGTTATTATCTGAATCTCAATATACATGCTAATAGGTACAACTTCCTTAAGTTTTGGTAGATTTTTAGACGTATATTGTGTTATTAGAAAAAATGAAAAATTCTAGACTGTTTTACTATTAGTTTTAAATTTATTTTTGTTGAGAGTATACTTTAAAAACAGCCAAAAAGGTCATATTAAAAGAAAAACAAATGAAGAATCTTGGTATTAGATATCTTTTAGTTTCCGAAAATAAATAATTAAAAAGTTTCTCCTGAGCCGAGGTGTGGACCAAAATTGGCTCTATTTGCATATTTTCAAACAGGAAAAAATGAATTAATAAAGTTTTGCGTCACTCCCACCTAGATCTCTTGTAACCGATGTCACAAGGTATTTCATAAAATGAAAAAGATACAAGATTTATAAAATTAAAGTTACAAAATTATATTTATAATATTATACTCATGTACAAAACTTAAGAGGATATACTTTTATTTAGCAGGTTTTAAGGAGACAGAGGCACAATTTTGTTCACACTTGGTTATCTCGTGTGTCTACAATAAAGGTTACTGTGTATCAAATATATTTCAGAGTTATTGTCTGTATCCCGATATACATTCTAAAAGGTACAACATCCTTAGATTTTGCTCAAGAGTGTACCATTGTTAATTATATCTCTTAAAGCCTTATAATCCAGAAGTAAAAATATCGGAATGTGAAGCCACAATTACATATGGTATTCTATTACAATATTATACAGGGAATGTGTTAATAATTCCATGTTGTGTTACATGTAGATATAATATTTTTATTTTGTCCGAGCATTGAATACATATACATTATGTTTTAGAAAGTCATAATAAAATAGTGGAAATATTGAGGTGCATACCAATAATTTCAACAAATTACATCTAGCAAAGCTCTTCCGCAAATATGGTTTCATATCAAAGTTAAATTAGCGAATCAAATTTATGAATTCAATAGCCATCTATCGATAAATATCCATACGTTCCCTAAACATCCCTAAGCTGTCTTCCTTAGAAAATACATGGTATATAAGAAAACCCTTCCAGTAGCGTGGTAACTATAGTAGAGAGAGCGGTCTGTAGATTAATTCGGCGAAACCGCTGAGGGGGTTTACCTCAGATGAACCAAGCCTTCTAATTCAATAACCTTTATCATTGCAGTAAGTTGTATATATATATTGGTTCATCAGTGGTGAACACCCTCAGCGGTTTCGCCGAATTAATATACAGACCGCTCTCTCTACTTTAGGTACCGCGCTACTGGAAGGGTTTTCTTATATACCCTGAATTTGATAAGGAAGGCAGCTTAGGGGTGTTTAGGGAACCTATGGATATTTATCGATAGATGGCAATTGGATTTATGAATTTATTTCGCTAATAAAGCTTTGATATGAAACCATATTTGCGGAAGAGCTTTGCTAGATGTAATTTGTTGAAATTATTGGTATATATATATATATATAGATAATATTTGACGATATGTGTCAAAATAAGAATATTTCCAAAAATAATTGTCCCGAATTCTATTGCCAAAGAGGATTTTGAATATTTTATAACATAAAACGGTAATAAAGGATAATTTTAATTTTAGATGACCTTGAATTCCTTCATTGCTAGGATAACGTCCTAGTGTTATGCATACATTACTGAGTTGTATAGGTACTTACACTTTGTTGGTGGGAGGGTGGTACGCCAGTACTTCTGTTATGTCATAGGGGCCTTGGGTGAAATACTCCATCTTCTTGGGCTGCACACCACGTCATTTATCAACAATCCTAAAATCCATTTTTCAAAATAATTATAATAGTTTTTTTTTTAGTATTCTATGTATCATTATTATGATGTCATGGAGACTATATATAATTTTGGATTAATTGTAAGATCTGTTAAGATTTACGATATTAACGGTAAGTGAACCAGAGGCAGCTTGGGGCAACCTTCTCCTTCTTATAGATACATTAAAAAAGAAAATTGGAATGGGGGGTAACATTGCTCTCTCTGTTAGTAATCCACATTTCAGAGTTCCCTGTAGGCCTTCACGGTTACTGTAGCGGATCGGGGCTTACGAAGTCCCCACCGTACTTCACCCTACAGGGCAGTCCCTTACTTGTGCTGATTCTCTCGTCCGCCACGTAGAGGAGGACTTCTGGGAGTTGGAAGGGTTGGATTCCATGAATTATGGACAAGACACCACCAGAAGAAATGATTGCTATAAAGTATGAAATAAGAATACAAATAGTAGCAATGCGTTTCTTTATTCGTGCAAAGTGCAATATTTCGATTTTTTATAATCCTTCTACAAGCCAAGCTATAAGTTGAGAAAATGAGGATACATCATTAGAAGAGAAAATTTCTATAAAGCATAAAACAATAATATAAACAGCAGCAATGCGTTTCTTTATTTGTGCAAAGTGAAAGCTTTCAGATATATATAACCCTTCTACAGGCATAGCCAAGTTGAGAAAATAAAGATATATCATTAGAAGAGAAAATTTCTATAAAGTATAAAACAATAATATAAATAGCAGCAATGAGTTTCTTTATTTGTGCACACACAAAATGCAATTTTTCAGATATTCATAATCCTTCTACAGGCATACCCAAGTTGAGAATAAAGATATATCATTGGAAGAGAAAATTTCTATAAATTATAAAATAAAAATACAAACAGTAGCAATGCGTTTCCATTTTCGTACAAATTGCAAGCTTTCGGAACCCTCAATCCTTCTACAGACATAACTATAAGTTGAGAAAATGAAGATATAATATTAGAAGAGAAAATTTCTATAAAGTATAAAATAATAATATAAACCGTAGTAATATGTCTTCATTCTCCCACCTAATGCCTGTAGAATGATTGTAAAGATCCGAAAACTTGTACTTTGCATGAATAAAGAAACATATTGCTACGGTTTATATTATTAATTTTGCGAATATATGTTGAAAAGGCCATCATTCCGCCCTCAATATTAATTTGAATAGTGTGCCACGTTATGATACAGTTTTAGGTATCCCTGGTCACATGGTAAAGGCCATGATACTCATGGTAGTAGTTAGCATCTGATTTTACTACAAGGGCACAATATGTCTAACCATATAGAGAACAGTTCGACTTTTGAAATTACAAGTGTGACAAAGCCCCGTAAACTTACTTGAACAATCTTTGTGAATTTGAACTTTTGCAAGAATCTGGGTTCATTGAAGCACCTTTTTCTTATTTCAGAAAAAAAGTGCCTAATGCGGGATTCAATCCTGGAAAGTGGATGTCGAAAATCGAAGGTTGACACCAATCGTGTCTACCTGCCTTCATATTACAATACAACCTTTAAACAACTAGAAAGATATGACGATAAAATTGGGATAGTCTTCAAACAAAATAGTACTTTATCGTGGTTCGACGTGCAATTTTAGCAAGCGTTGTAAAATAAGAGCATCCCATGGGTGTGTGACCCACTGATATCTGTTGATATAATCCGGTTTGGTAGGTGAAATTACTGACGGAAAGGTAGTTTGAAAAAGAAATATTATTCTATATTTTTAGAAACCATCAATCTTGGATCGTTCTAATATTTCCCATGAGTCTTTTACAATGAGGTCTAGTTGTAAGCATAGGAAAAGAGAAACTATATCTAATGAACAATTTTGGGTACATGAATATCGTCCTCCCACATTTTTATGTTGGATATATATATATATATACAGTTAAACCTGTCTATAGCACCCCTCTAAATAGCGCCTCCCTCTCAATAGTGCCCGATTTTAAATACGTAGTACGCTGCGATTTACATTAAAAGTGACCTGTCTATAGCACCCCCTCTAAATAGCGCCTTGCTCTCTATAGCGCCCGATTTTGAATACGTAGTACGATGCGATTTACATTAAAAGTGACCTGTCTATAGCACCCCCTCACTATAGCACCCTTTTTGGTGAGTCCTAAGAGGGGGCGCTATAGACAGGTTCAACTGTATATATTTATATATCTTCGAATATATAAATGGCATATTCTGACTACACGAATAAGAATTTTAGATCACAAAACGTCATCTAGTGGAAAAAAATAAACTATACGTTGATTTAGTTTTTTACGTGATATTTAGCAAAACCCTCAAGAAAAGCCAACCACGAATAGGTTTGGGCTGTTGGCCCTCGTCAGCGTAGTACAGGTTATACTTCAAAGACCAAAAATATGGGGCAATCGGCTTCCTAAGAAATACAAAAATGGTTTGACCAAATATCATAGAACAATCTAATTCAACGTTTATTTGATTTTTTGTTCCACTAAATTGCGCTTTTCCATATAAAATTATCATGTGAGCGGTCAGGGTATGCCTTTTTTGTTTTAAATATAAACGCCTAACCTATTTAAAATATATTTTTCTCATTTTCACATATATATCTTTTTAATTTCAAATTTAACAGGAAGTATATAGATATATGAAAATATTAGCACCTCTCTTGTAAAAATAGACGCTAAATTTGCCCTCTATGAAAATTAACGGACACAAGTCTGGGACAAAGCCACAAAACCAGCTTTGAAAAACTCAGAAGGCCGACCAAGAAACCATGGTTTCGGACTAAATGGCCCTCGTCAGTCCGAGGCTGACCTTGTTTAATGAATTCTATGATTGTTTTATGATATCCTGAGAATTTTCCAATTATAGATACAAGAAAATAAGACCTAATCCAAATATATTAATAGTGTGTGACGTTTCGGTAACAGCGTTGTTACTATCTCCAGAAAAAGGTACTGTATGTGAAAAAATATCACAGTATGTTCTTCTTTTTTTTTTTGCTTATCCCTAGTACACGTGGTACAGGCCATTGTAATCATGGTGGATAGAAGTAGGCGACTGCTTTTACTGTAAGTGCACCACATGTCTACACATATGAAAAGCAGTTCGACTTTTGCACTTACAAATGTGCCAGAGCCCCGTTTGGTTATTTGCACTCGCTGGTGGGGTTGGACTTTTGCAAGAATCGGGGGCCATTGGAACATTTTTTTAATCAGAAAAAAAAGTTTCCAATGCGGGAATCGAACCCGGGTACTAACGGTAGAAAACCAACGGTTTAGACCATTCTTCCTCCGACCACCACAGTATGTTCTTAAATAGTACTAATAGTACTACTTAACAGTTCAGTATGTTCTTAAATAGTACTAATAGTACTACTTAACAGTTCAGTATGTTCTTAAATAGTACAAGTAGTACTATTTAACAGTTCAGTATGTTCTTAAATGGTACAAGTAGTACTATTTAACAGTTCAGTATGTTCTTAAATAGTACAAGTAGAACTATTTAACAGTTCAGTATGTTCTTAAATAGTACAAGTAGTACTATTTAACAGTTCAGTATGTTCTTAAATGGTACAAGTAGTACTATTTAACAGTTCAGTATGTTCTTAAATAGTACAAGTAGTACTATTTAACAGTTCAGTATGTTCTTAAATAGTACAAGTAGTACTATTTAACAGTTCAGTATGTTCTTAAATAGTACAAGTAGTACTATTTAACAGTTCAGTATGTTCTTAAATAGTACAAGTAGTACTATTTAACAGTTCAGTATGTTCTTAAATAGTACAAGTAGTGCTATTTAACAGTTCAGTATGTTCTTAAATAGTACTGTTATCAAGTGTGTAAACAAAATAGCAGAAGGAGAGAGAGAGAGATAAGAAAAAAAAAACACATTTAACACACTTTATGAACAAATTTAAGAACATGCTGTGATATTTTTTCTCATTCATTCTTTTGTCTTATGATGGCAACAACGACGTTATTTAAACGTCACACACTATTTATTCATTTGGATTTATTTATCTGAAGAGGAAGTCATCACATTGAAACGTCGGGAGTTGAAATATACTATTGTTTGATGAAGCTGCTTCTCTCTGAATCTTATTTAGATTAGGTCTTATTTACTTGTATCTATAATCTATAATCTAAATTGTGCTTTATCACTTTCAAATTATATGTTTAGCTGGCTAGGCCAATTTCATGGCCGAAATATAGATGGAAATTTTGACAGGAGGATATTGATCTAGAAAAATAAATGGCATTTCTTTCAACAAAATATACGATAAAATTTCCATATTATATATCTTTATATCATTTTGATATATTGTGACTATATATATATACTTCCTATAACATATAGCAGTTTGTGTTATAAATCAATTGAAATATTTTATACGGAATTTATATTATGATACATTAGCGAGCCATCTGTTATGAAAATTTGAAACTATTATAAGCGCGTATGATTCTTTTAAAAATTTAAACAATTTCTACTGCCCTTAGTATAATGGAAAAATTGTAGAACTACATTTGAAAATTATCAAGCATGTGTTTCTTTTGAACGAAAAATCGAAATTTATTTTAAGGAGAAATAACGATTATTTTTAACCTTAGGGATGAAGTATGAAAAGATGAATTGTAAAAAGTAATGATAAACGGAAAAATAAAGTGTCCAGGGATGGGAATCCAAAGATGGGAAAACACATGTGGGATAATTTTCAAATGTCGTTCTACAATCATAAGCCGCATTATATTGTATTATAAAATTTAAAAATATATACTGAGAGGGTTCACCACTGATGATCCAGGCCCTCCCATTAATTTTTCCATTACAGTGAGGGCAGTAGAATTGATTGATTTTTAAAAGAATCATACGCGTGTATAATAGTTTAGAGTTTATACTATCTTCAAATACTTGCCATATAAAGACAGAACAGTACAAGCTCTTATGTACGGTCTTCTAGAATCTTCTTGGTCTCTCTCAGATGTAATCATCGATCAGGGTTTTGGATTAATCCAGGATGAGTCAATTCTGATTTTGCCTCTCGTGGAAGATATTACTTTGTTTTCACTTACACATAATTTGATAGATAATTGTATATATATATATATATATATATATATATATATATATATATACAATTATGAATGTTTGTATGTTTGTTTGTATATATGTCCTGTATACAAATTCGCAGTAGTTCACTAATTCAAACCAAAATTTCCATACATAAGTAAAAAAATACGGGGAAGACGATAGGCTATTTTAAAATATATATAAATCAATTATTAAAACTATATATTCAAATTATTCTACTTAGCTCACGAGCAGCGCCTCTAGCGGTGAAGATGGGAGGTAATATCAGCTGACCTAATGTACACATAAAGTTTGGAGCGGGACGTTTCACAAGAGTGACATCCACGGCGCCAATTTATAATTGTAACGAATAGTGTTTGAATAAAACATTTAATCGGGTAAACCCGGGCGTTGCCCGGGTCATTCGTCTAGTTTAAGAATAAAAAGAAACTTAATATGATGAATTAGTGCGACATCTGTTATAAGAATTCTTAACTATTTTAACGCGTATGTTTCTTTTTGGAATAAAAATGTTTCTACTGCATTTATTACAATGGTAAAATAATAGGAAGAATGTCTCATAGGTGATGAACCTTCCCATTGGTATTGCCAATTTAATCTACCATACTACTGTGATATTGCATTTGGCTATTTTCCTTTTATAATGAAACTAAACTAATTGCAGTGAGGTCAGTATAAAATTGTTTATTTCAAAAAGAATCATACACGTCAATTTTGTTTATATTTCTTAAAATGACTATCATTTACTTAATATTGTCGCGTAGAGAATAACACTGAGAAACTCGCCTTGTAAAGTTTCAAAAAAGTTCAACTTTCCAAAAATAAACTTAGACGTTGAGTTATGAATGATTATTATTATTTATTTAAGTAACCCAGGTTCCTGGAGCGTACAGAAGTCGCCAACTACCCGGGATGTCCTTCTGACCTAAGTCTTCTTGGATTTATATACAATGCCAGTGGAAGTCCAATTAATGAGGTGTCGCCAGGCAGATTTCTTTCTTGGGAGATTTTCTAGGGATGCTGGACATATGTTGGTGATACCTAGGAGAGTGGCTGTCTGGAATCTTTGGTATTGGAAGGTTGGTCAAGTGAAGAGGAGGTGGTCTACGGTTTGGTCTTCATCTTGGCAGTGGGGGCAAATTGGGTTTTCTTTCGATACGTTATAAAAGACTTCCAAGAAAGATATGTTTATTCTCTCTCTGCCCGTGGCACGATCTCCTCGAGCCACGAGTCACAAGCTCTTCTACCCTTTTAATGCTGTGTTTTCTTAACTTCTTGAAATAGAGGAGAGCTTCAGATCATATATAATAGTAAATGCCGCAATATATTTCAGTTAAAATAAAATAAACTATTTAGTCAAATATTTTCATTTTACAAATAAAACAGTTTCATATACTGTGTGATTACTGCGATAAAAAAATTCAAAATCTCTAGCCCATCAGTGATGAATCCTCCCAGCAATTTTACCCGTCCAATCAACCAAACCACTTGAATTTTGTATTGAACTGTTTATATAGCAGGCACTTTGGAGTCATTCCTGGTTATTTGAGGAAAATATAGGCATAAGCTCTTTGAACACAGTATAAATATGTTCAAAAACTAATTTTAATTATTCAATCAATTCTATAAAGGAACTATCTAGAAGTTAAAAGCATATCAATAATGAATTCACATCAACGTATTCCAAAATAAATATTTAATTATGTATCAAGATCCACATAAATGCGGGAAAGTGAATAATTAATGGTAGGTTACTAAAGGTTAGGATAATAAATTGCTAGGAGAGAGTACGGTGGTAGCTCGGGGCTACTAGCGGGCGGGGGTACCGAGGGTAAACACCGCCTATCGAGGGAATAATTAATGAGACCAATATTTGGATGAAGGCAACACATGTTACCCTCAAGTGAAAATTGCCATTTTTTTACCTCTCTCACAACATTAAAAAATGACGCTTTACGCTACCTAGTTACTAGAGCAGAAAAACATGTTTGTTTTAGCTCTGACATTTCGTTCGATAAAAAGTGATACCTTCTTGTTTTAAAAATTTTGTAGATAATTATGACATTATTTGTTAATTATATTGATACTTTTAAAGTTAGAATTATTATTGCTTTTTATAGAAGTTTTTATTTGTTATTAATATATAATATTAAGATGTAAATTTTTGAGTCATGTTTAAAAAAATAAAAGGCTTTTTATTATTATTAGATATTGAAAACTTAGAATTATTTAATGATAACAATAAAATGAAAATAATCCAGACTAATAAGATGATCGTGGAAATAAAGGTTGCTTTGCCGGCATTCATAGTCCTTAAAATCAAATATAGAATTCGCGAAATTAGCTCTATATTCTTTCGATATGTAAAATTTGAAATCCATTAAACTTAGCAACAAATTAGAAGTTTATTTGCCTTCGGACATTGAATGCGTTTATCGTTTTCTTCATATCGATAAATTACATAAAATGCTAATTATGTTGTTAAAATTTGTTTGTGTGTCCAGGAAATTGTAAAGTGAAACTTGGATGAGGAAAGAGAAGACTAAAACGCGGCTGATTCCACACTCGTCTTTTCAGTGATACGCTAACCTTGACGTATGCACGGAGGATTATGTGACCACTGGACATGCGTCGGACCTGGAGGCTGTTCGGTTCTTTGCTGCCTGGAGTATAGGAGCTCTATCTATGTTTCTTTCCTGTGGTGAATCTATATAAGATCAATGTTCTTAATAAAGCTGTATGTAGTGTATGTTTGTAAAGTGGAATTATCATATTATCGCATAACATTTATTGTGTATTTACACAAATTTGGCCTTAAATACCCATTTATTGGTTTCGGAAGAAGCCTCAGGGACCAAAAATATTTTTGGTCGCAGTGGTACAGCTTGCTCCACGCTGACGAGCGTCAACAGCGCGAAACGCGTTCGTGTATGGCTTGATTTATCAAGAATTTAGGTTGGAAAATATCAGGGAACAGGCTGAATCAATGATTAGTTTATTTCTGTTCCACTAGATGGCGCTCTGCCATCTAAAAAGCACATGTGCTCTTGATCAGGATATCCCTTCTTTATTTTTATTTATGTGATTGTGTTATACATTTACATACTGTGATACATTTATACTTCACAATACATATTCATCCCTACCTTATAAATTTAACAAAATCAACAATCATCCAGATATCCAAGCATATAACTTCCAGCTAACTATACAAGTCGAAAATAAAGATATTATCGGCTTGTATAGTTAGCTGGAAGTTATACTTCTAATTCTTCTGTTGAAGGGCATGTTGGCCTGAGAAGGCCAAAGAAATAAAAAATATAGTTAAAGAAACCTGACCCTTGATTGCTTATTGATTTTGTTACATTTATACTTTGTGTAGGTAAATGGCAGTCAATAATCTGTAAAGTCTAGGATACTCATTTTGCTATGTGTGTGGAGAATTTATCAAGGCAAGAGAAAAAACGGTAGTCTGTACGAATAACCTCATTATGATTAGTATAACAATGATAATTATCATTGAGTGAATAAATATATTTTTTTTCATGAAACAGACAGCATGAATACTCATAGAAAAAAAACTTGAGCAAGTTTTATATTTTGATTTCATCGATCGTCTTTTTTTTAGGATTAATTATAATTAATAATAAGAATAATCTTAGTTTTGTGAATTATCTTTGCTTTGAAGTAACAATTAAATATTATATATTCCGAAATACATGCTAAAATGTACAACTTCCTTAAATTTTGTCCATGAGTGTATATCAAAAGTATATATATATGAAGCTCCTTAAATTTTATCCATGAGTCCAAAAAAAATCTTTAAAATATATATGGAGATTATAATCATGGAAAAAATTAAGAAAGTTGTACATATCAGCATTTACTCTGAAATATATTTTACATACAGTGACTTTTTATTGAAGAAACACGAGATAACCAATTTTTGAAAATAGAGAAATCCATAATTATATATTTAAATAAAAAGGCATATATTAGATCAAAATATAATTTATTTACCAATATTTCAGTTGGCTGAACGCCAACCTTTTTCAAGGTGTTATAAAATACTATATTGTTGTTGACATAAATGTTATAATACCTTAATAAAGGTTGGCGTTCAGCCAACTGAAATATTGGTGAATAAATTATGTTTAAATCCAATATATGCCTTTTTAATTAGATATAACCAAGTGTGAACAAAATTGCCTATGCCTCCTAAAAAATAGGATGACCAGTGAAATCAAAATATAAAACTTTCTTAAATTTTTCCATGAGTGTACATGTTGTCTGTTTTATGATAATAAAAATGTTCACCCAATTAATTATAAAGGGATATTAAAAATATCCAAAATTACATTTTTTCAGCACAAAAGCGAACTTCATAAAATTAAATGACCAATTATACTATACCATTTAGGCACAAAAAAACATGAAATAACACACACAATTACAAATAATAAAAAATAGTGTTATATATTATTAATCACATTGTATATAAAGAATGAATTAAAAATAGCGTCTCTCATAAATAATATATGGCCAAAATACAAATTTTTCTATGAAATTAAAATAAATGAATATACAAATATTATAAAACGAATGCTGCGTTTATCGCGAAATATTACAGCATATTACAGAACAGATATCACCTTTAGACAAGGGGAGCTCAAGTTATTTCTATAGTTCCTTTACGAGTATTTATAGACAGTTGTTTAAATTTTTTATTGAGAAAGAAAAAATATCTAAAAGAGAAATAGAGATTCAAATATATTTGCATAGTTTTTATCCCACAATATTTTTTTTCCAGAAAATCATTTTGATTCTTGTCTATTTTTTTCTTTCTTCTATTTAAATTGAGTTTTTTTTTTCTTTCTTTTCTCAAACGAAAAATTTGTTTCTTTTCATATATTTTAGATAAAAGAAGATATGTGTATTTTACAGATGTATTTTCCCTATACACCCTTTATATATATTGTAAAGTTTTTCTAGATGCATTACTTTAATCTTTCTGTTACCTTATCTATTGACGCTCTTATAACAAGTTTTATATTTTTACAATAAAGACTATATTATTTCTACAGATATTTCTAAATAACATAATTATTACAAACGAACTTTACTAGATGCCTCTCAAAAAGAGCAATCTAGCTTATGATATAGTAAAAATAGAGGCTGCCTGGCCGGAATTCATAGTTCTTCAAATTAATGATACTTCGGTCAGTAAATCTTTTTTATTGTCTCGACGTTTCGACAAAATTCTTTTGTCCTCGTCAGGAGCGTACAAACAGCTCCTGACGAGGACAAAAGAATTATGTCGAAACGTCGAGACAATAAAAAAAGATTTACTGGGGCCGAAGTATCTTTAATTTGAAAAACTAGCTGCTATTTACAACAATAAATAATGAAATTTATTCGCATATTGAAACAAAGTGTCCAATGCGGGATTAAATTCCTATATATCCTTTGTATATATTGTTTTTTTAGATGCATTACTTTAATCTTTCAGTTACATTATCTATTGGGCGGCTCTCTAATAACGAGTTTTATATTTACAATAAAGACTATAATATTTGTACACATATTTTTGAGTAACATAATTATTACGAAATTACTTTACTAGGTGCCACCCAAAAAGAGAAACCTAGCTTATGATATTTACAACAATGGATAATATGTATATGAAGGTTATTCACTTATTAAAACAAAGTGTCTAAATGCGGGATTAGATCCCGGTTCATAGCTGTCGGGAATCGAGGGTTTTAATCACTCGTTCACTGACTTCTTAACAGAATCAACATAAGTTTAAATATATCTTATTTACCAAATAATACAATTGAATGTTATTTATCAAATGAAATATTTAATGAGGCTGACTATAAGATAAACCTAAATCTAACAATGGCTTTAAGATACCTGGTAACACTAACCTCTCTCCCTTTCTCTTTATATAACAAGTCCCTTTATAAAGACAGATCAAACTAAATCCCTATTTAACGATAGCTTCTCAATGCCCGACTAAAATGAACCCCTATTTACCGATATAATTTGTGATGCAAAGTTAGAATGAACCTCGAAATAACGATATCCTCTAATATAAAACAATAGCGCGCCATCTAAATATAGCAAATTAAAAACATTCTGACACGAATGTTTCTTTTATACATTTATCAAACTTCTCACTACTGTCTCCTTATTCCTTTAATATGTCTTCAAAAGTGAACTCATAATTTAACTATAGATTCTACAATCCCTGACTCAAATTAACCCCTAGTTAGATTTTATAATGAAAAATGAGAATGATCCTCGAAATAACGATATATTCTAAGATTTTGACAAAAATGAACCTATACTTAACGATAGCTTTTACAATTCCCGAATAAAAATAATCTCTATTCACCGATAGATTTTATGATGCAAAGTGAGAATGAACCTTGAAATAACGATAGATGCCAACAAATGTGAACTTATATTTAACGATAGTTTCTACAATGAGCGATTCGAATGAACCCCCTATTTATCGATAGATTTTATGATGCAACATGAGAATGAACCTCGAAATAACGATATCCTCTAATATGCTCACAAAAGTGAACCTATAATTAACGATAGTTTCTACAATGCCCGACTAAAACAAGCCTCTATTTAACGATGGATTTTATGATGAAATATGAGAATTAACACCAAGCAATAACGCGCCATCTATACATATAAAATAGAAGGACTTAAAAGCGCGAATGTTCCTTTTATACATAAAACGAACTTCTAGAAGTTCGTTTTATGTATAAAAGAAACATTCGCGCTTTTAAGTCCTTTTAATCTATATGTATAGATGGCGCGTTATTGCTTGGTGTTAATTTATTCCTAACTCGCCTTGTCTTTATAGTTTGCTGAAGAGCATTGCTCGAAGCAAATATTTGAATGTAATTCTACTGTCCTATAAGCTTATGTCCATAGTTTACTTGAAAACCATTTCTAAGATTCCATCCTTCAGTGTAGCATATAAAAGCAGAATGATCCAATACAGTATTAGAGCTCCGAGAAGCGGTCTGGTGGATTAAATTGGCGAAACCGCTGGGAGGGTTCACCACTGATGAGCCAAGCCCTCCCAATATATTTTTTCATCGCAGTAAGGACAGTAGAAGTTCGTTTTATGTATAAAAGAAACATTCGCGCTTTTAAGTCCTTTTATTTTATAAATATGAGAATGAACCTCGAAATAACGATATATTCAGAAATTCCGACAAAAATGAACCTAAACTTAACGATAGCTTTTACAATTCCCGAATAAAAAGAATCCCTATTTACCTTTGGATTCCATGATGCAAAGTGAGAATATTCCTCGAAATAACGATAGATGCCAACAAATGTGGACTTATATTTAACTATAGCTTCTACAAGGCCCGACTAAAACAAACCCCTATTTACCGATAGATTTTATGATGCAACATGAGAATGAACCTCGAAATAACGATAGATGCAAACAAATGTGAACAATATTTAATAATAGCTTATTGCCGACAAAAATGAACCTATATTTAACGATAGCTTTTACAATTCCCGAATAAAAAGAACCCCTATTCACCTTCAGATTCTATGATTCAAAGTGAGAATAAACTTCGAAATAACGATATCCTCTAATATGCTGACAAAAAAGAATTTATATTTAACAATAGCTTATACAATTACTGACTAAAACAAACACCTATTTACCGATAGATTTTATTATTAAAAATGATAATTAACATCGATTAAACGATATTTTCTACGATTCGACAAAAAAATTATATTCAGCGACATTTTCCCCAACTATAAAGAACCTTTATTTAACGGTATTGCTAATGAGAGGCGCGATCAAAATTAATCTCAATTTAAAACATAAATGTATCGATTTTCTAGATACTGTAGATTTTGTATTATCTATATATTTCACAATATCCAATAGTACGTGAACAATCGTTGCATATTATTCTGAAGATCTGAAAATTTCATTAATAATAATTGTAGTAAATAGAGTTATCTAATTTGGTAGTGGTTCATTGGTATGTTGGTTATTGTGTAAATGTTCCTTTGAAAATGTGGATTCTCTCTGCTAGCCATTTCCTTCATATTAATTTCGGTTAGAGTTAAAGGTTTCTTGAATATTTCTCCTCGGATATTAACATTTTAGAAATTTCGAATATTTAAAAATATTTTTTCATGAAATATAAATCAATGCTTATTCTTTCGAATTAATAAAACATCATTCGAATCGCGCTTCGGTGTTATAAAATACTATATTGTTGTTGACATAAATGTTATAATACCTTAATAAAGGTTGGCGTTCAGCCAACTGAAATATTGGTGAATAAATTATGTTTAAATCCAATATATGCCTTTTTAATTAGATATAACCAAGTGTGAACAAAATTGCCTATGCCTCCTAAAAAATAGGATGACCAGTGAAATCAAAATATAAAACTTTCTTAAATTTTTCCATGAGTGTACATGTTGTCTGTTTTATGATAATAAAAATGTTCACCCAATTAATTATAAAGGGATATTAAAAATATCCAAAATTACATTTTTTCAGCACAAAAGCGAACTTCATAAAATTAAATGACCAATTATACTATACCATTTAGGCACAAAAAAACATGAAATAACACACACAATTACAAATAATAAAAAATAGTGTTATATATTATTAATCACATTGTATATAAAGAATGAATTAAAAATAGCGTCTCTCATAAATAATATATGGCCAAAATACAAATTTTTCTATGAAATTAAAATAAATGAATATACAAATATTATAAAACGAATGCTGCGTTTATCGCGAAATATTACAGCATATTACAGAACAGATATCACCTTTAGACAAGGGGAGCTCAAGTTATTTCTATAGTTCCTTTACGAGTATTTATAGACAGTTGTTTAAATTTTTTATTGAGAAAGAAAAAATATCTAAAAGAGAAATAGAGATTCAAATATATTTGCATAGTTTTTATCCCACAATATTTTTTTTCCAGAAAATCATTTTGATTCTTGTCTATTTTTTTTCTTTCTTCTATTTAAATTGAGTTTTTTTTTTCTTTCTTTTCTCAAACGAAAAATTTGTTTCTTTTCATATATTTTAGATAAAAGAAGATATGTGTATTTACAGATGTATTTTCCCTATACACCCTTTATATATATTGTAAAGTTTTTCTAGATGCATCACTTTAATCTTTCGGTTACCTTATCTATTGACGCTCTTATAACAAGTTTTATATTTTTACAATAAAGACTATATTATTTCTACAGATATTTCTAAGTAACACATAATTATTACAAACGAACTTTACTAGATGCCTCTCAAAAAGAGCAATCTAGCTTATGATATAGTAAAGATAAAGGCTGCCTGGCCGTAATTCATAGTTCTTCAAATTAAAGATATTTCGGCCAGTAAATATTTTTTATTGTTTCGACGTTTCGACAAAATTCTTTTGTCCTCTTCAGGAGCGAACAAACAGCTCCTGACGAGGACAAAAGAATTATGTCGAAACGTCGAGACAATAAAAAAAGATTTACTGGCCGAAGTATCTTCAATTTGAAAAACTAGCTCTGATATTTATAACATTAAATAATGAAATTTATTCACATATTGAAACAAAGTGTCCAATGCGGGATTAAATTCCTATATACCCTCTGTATATATTGTAAAGTTTTTCTAGAAGCATTACTTTAATCTTTCAGTTACCTTATCTATTAGGGGGCTCTCTAATAACAAGTTTTATATTTACAATAAAGACTATAATATTTGTAAACATATTTTTGAGTAACATAATTATTACGAAATCACTTTAATAGGTGCCTCTCAAAAAAAGAGCAACCTAGCTCATGATATTTACAACAATGAATAATATATGTGAAAGTTATTCACATATTAAAACAAAGTGTCAAATGAGGGATTAGATCCCGGTTCATAGCTGTCGGGAATCGAGGGTTTTAATCACTCGTTCACTGACTTCTTAACAGAATCAACATCAGTTTAAATATATCTTATTTACCAAATAATTCGATTGAATGTTATTCATCTAATGAAATATTCAATGAGGCTTACTATAAGATGAACCTAAATCTAACAATGGCTTTAAGATACCTGGTAACGCTAACATATCTCTTTATATAACAAGTTCTTTTATGAAGACAGATCAAAATAAATACCTATTTAACGATAGCTTCTCAATTCCCGACTAAAATGAACCCCTATTTACCGATATAATTTGTGATGCAAAGTTAGAATGAACCTCGAAATAACGATATCCTCTAATATAAAACAATAGCGTGCCATCTAAATATAGCTAATGAAAACATTCTGACACGAATGTTTCTTTTATACATTTATCAAACTTCTCACTACTGTCTCCTTACTCCTCTAATATGCTGACAAAAGTGAACTTATATTTAACTATAGATATCAATCCCTGACTCAAATTAACCCCTAGTTAGATTTTATAATGCAAAATGAGAATGAACCTCGAAATAACGATATATTCTACGATTTTGACAAAAATGAACCTATATTTAACGATAGCTTTTACAATTCCCGAATAAAAATAATCTCTATTTACCGATAGATTTTATGATGCAAAGTGAGAATGAACCTCGGAATAACGATATCCTCTAATATGCTCACAAAAGTGACCTATAATTAACGATAGTTTCTACAATGCCCAACAAAAACAAACCTCTATTTAACGATAGATTTTATGATGAAATATGAGAATGAACCTTGAAATAACGATATATTCAGAAATTCCGACAAAAATGAAACTAAACTTAACGATAGATTTTACAATTTCGTATTAAAACAAACCCCTATTTACCGATAGTTGTAGTAACTGATCTCCCACGCCTTCTCATTGGACGAATATGGTTATGTTTGTATATAAAGGAGGTTCATGTGTAATGCGAGGACTATTCCAGGAGTTAGTTGTGTGGAGACGCTCAAAGCGGTTTTTTTGTGTGTGCTTGGTCCGTGTCTAGTGATCTCCTCTCATACCTGTGTAACCCCCGTCCGCTCTTTATTAACGCTGTAATATAAGATAGGTACTGGTTTTGTTATAACTTATCGTGCTTATGTATTTTATTAATTTACGTCCTTCCTCTTGTTTTGTTTTGTTGTACTATTGAGTACGCGTTTCTGTGTGTGAAGTCACTTTTACTTTAGGTCCTAGTACTTTTTTGTGTGTAACCCGTAAAAGTAACTTTTGTCTGTATCACAAACCCTTCTATAGGGGTTAATTAATGTTTTACCATATACATCTGTAGAAAGGTTTGTGATACCCGAAAGCTTGAGATGAATATACAATAAAGCAAGGAACTCACCGTCGGATGCCGTTTTACTTATTATTTATAAGTATTGCAGAGGATTTTACTTTTCCTGATTATATGAGTAAAATTCATTTTTATTCGACAGCTGAGGGATTTGGGTTACTCATTAGATTGCCCGTTAATTGAAGACCTTGCAGAAATTTTATTACAATCTTCTTTAAAGGAGCTCTAAGACCATTATCAACTTTGAATAGAAAGTGATTTTTATTTGACACAAAATTTATCCTTGCATTTTTGATGGTTAAAGAAATAAAAAGTCAATTAAAATTCAATCATCTACACCAAGAGTTCTAATTATTCCTATACTGTACACGTACTACGTCTTTCATTCTATCACCTCGATTAAATTGAAAGAAATTGAAATTTCACTTTGGCAATTTCACCGAAGGACTGGTGTAATTGGCAATTTCACCACGAGGCCATTTTAAGTTTAGAAATGTAGTCTTCAGGTAATCACTTCAATGACTAATTAGCACGAACTTTCTTGTTAGTTACTGGCCATCACAATGACAGGTCGTTTTGGTCATTTCATCAATATATGTTTATTTTTCATCATTATTTTGGTGAATATCACAAACACACATTCATCCTCTTCAGAGTTGGAAACAAAAATCTTTAGCGCTATCCACGATTTGATGGAATCATTCATTCTCATTGGTGTTGAAAACAAAATGTCGCGGGTATTTCATTGAAATTTCGGTGAATATCATTCGCCCTCAATCAGAGTTGGAAAAAGAATGTTTATTTTTACTTCTACGTTTCGGTGAATATCATTCGTCCTTATCATATTTGAAAACAAAATCTTTTTTTCATCGACATTTGGGTGAATATCATTCATTCTCCTAAAGATTAAAATATATTAATCTCTAAATTTCATAAAATTACAAATATCTATGGATATTTCGATGCATACTAATGTTAAATTTATTTTCAATAACAGAAAAAATAATATTATATGAATGATTTTAACCGGAACATTGATGAAATAAAGATTTTTGTTATTGGACAAGATGTCAATTTGGAATATAATCCTTTGCTAGCAAATTCAGATAATAATAATATAAACGTCCAAGTATAAGTATCTTTTATTAAACGTTTTTCGAGGTTTCAGGATAACGCTCTTCTACAAGAAGGCTCCCGAAAAGCTCGAAAAACATTTAATAAAAGATGCTCATCCTTGGACGTTTATCTTATTATCTAAAATTGCTAGCAAAGGATTATATTCTAAATTGACATCTTGTCCAATAAAGAATCTTCATTTTTTATTGACGTTCCGGTGAAAATCATTCATATAATATATTGACACGTTTCTGAATTTTGTAATTAATTTTGTAATTGGTTTTTCATTGATTTTTAATGTGTGATCAATAACTCTTATCATCATTGGAAAAAAAGAACAATTAATAAACAAAAGAACAACAACGTGGTAAATTTGCCTCTTTATTTAAAACAAACAAACAAATTAGATAAAGATTTAAAATAAAACATTTCTTTAAAAGTTAAAGCAAAAATAAAACGTTACATAAAATATGTATATTTGCGATGTCGGCCTGATGATAGGCTAACGCCTGAAAGCTCGCCAAATTTAAGAATAAAAGAAACTTTTTGCAAACAATCCTTTCATTCATTAAAATAAAATATTTGGCGCAGCTACGAAAGGATTAAAATATAAATCAAAAAAGGCTTCGACGAAAGAAAAAGTAAGTACAATGGCAGTAAATGTAAACAAATTAGAGAAATTTAGCGGTGATAAAGGTTTAATTCGGCCTGAATCATGGCTTAAACTATATGAATTGGAAACTAGTAAACTAGATGAAGTCGATAGAATCAATAATCTAATTTATTATTTATCAAAAGATGCTTTAGAATGGTTTGCTGATGAAATATTGAGCAACGCATCCATTAAAAAATGGGATACTGTTAAACTCAAATTAATTCAGCGCTTTGGTTATAAAGTTGAAAGCCCTATAGTTGCAGCATCAAAAAGAAGACTTAAAAAAGAAGAAACCGTGAAAGATTATTTTAGAGATAAAATTAGATTATTAAATCAAACAAGCCTCAATAATGTCGAGAAGCTAAAAATGTTAACGGATGGATTGCCATTAGATTGGAAAAATTATCTCGTAACAGCCCAGCCTGAAGATCCATCACATTGGATGCAGATTGCCATGGAGATTGAACAAAACAATAATCAAATAAGGCAACAATAGAGAAGTAAAACCAAGGTTTTTAATATAACTACACCTACAATCTCAAAAAATTGCCCATATTGGCGTCCTATTTGTAAGAAAAAAGGATTGTATTTTAAACATTGGATAAGTGATTGCAAAGATTATGATCCTAATTATAAAGACAAGCTTAAACACCAAGCAACTAATATCACCACAGATGTTAAACAAACCATAGCTGATTCACTTTGCATAGCAAATACCAATTTTCCTTATAGATTTGTTAATGTTGAAGTTTTACTTAATAATATTCCAGTTTCATCTTTTATTGATACCGGGTCAACTATTTCATTAATGAGCTGTTCGCTTTTAAAACAACATAAGTTAAAATTGAATGTAAACGATAGAATCAAAATTAAACAAGTAGATAGTTTTGCATATACAGGGTGTACCAGGTAGATTGGGAATTTCAACAATGGTATTTTAACTGAAATTTTTTGCAAGTAAAAATTAAAATATCCGAATGAAATTTGACACAGTAGTAGATAAAAGGATATAGTTTTTATTTATTCAATGTAGTTTCCATTATTAGCTACAACAGTCTCGAGGCGAGTGCGGAATGAAGCACAGGCCTTGGCGACGATGACCTTGTCCATTTGGGTCATCACCGTGTGAACTGCTTTCTTGACAGACTGGATCGTGGTATGAGGAGCTTTGTTGACATCTCTCTCAACAACGCCCCATACATAGTAGTCGAGGGGATTGCAATCTGGAGAATTAGGGGGCCAAATATCAGGACCCCAGTGACTAGGGACGTTAAGTGTCAGCCACGATTGTGTCTTTTTTGCCTTATGGGCTGGAGCTGAGTCCTGTAGGAAGACATACTTCCTTCCTGCGGCCACCATGTCCATCCAAGGCTTCACAACGGTCTCCAGAACATTGATGTAGGTGTCAGCGTTCATCCTAAGGCCCTTCTCAAAGAAATGGGGAGGCATGACATCACCTTCACTGCTGATAACGCCAAGGACCATTACGGAGGCAGGAAATTTCGTGTGCATCACGACAGGTATCTCTGAGGGGTCTTTACAGATCCAGCGATCATTCCTGGGATTTACCTTTTGGTCCACGTCAAAGTTCTTTTCGTCAGAGAAGAACCTTAGCATGCCAAAATAGTCGTGTTTCAGGTTGTTGAGGAGGGCAGCAGCCTTTCCTTTTCTGTTATTCTTCATATTCTCAGTCAGCAACTGACCTTTCCGAAGGGCATAAGACTTGAGACCAAGGTCCTCATGGATAGTTCTGACAATTGTCATAGAGCCAACGTCCATTTCCTTGGCTATGGCCCTCATGCTCTTCACAGGGTTTCCATCAATCTTCTCCTTGACATTTTTGACAAATTCTTCGCCTCTTACCCTGTCCGATCGACGCGAGTGCTTTTTCCTTGTAGCTATCCCCTCTTTGTTACTGTCGGCCTCATCAAACTGCTTCTTGACACGATAAATAGTGGTTTTGGGCAACTTAAGAAAATCCACTATCTCTTTGGGGCTCCTTCCGGCGCGCAGAGCAACGATGATGGCAGCTCGATTTTCAAATTCTCGGTTACTCTTCATCACTACACTGCGCACACATGTACTGTTGCATTTTACATGAATATGGCTACGTAATGAAAAAATAAAAGTTTTTAATCTCAAGTAGTTTTTGTTTTATGGACTGTCAAAGTTAGTCCCAATTTACCTGGTACACCCTGTACTTTAGGATCAGTAGAAGTATTTTTGAAAATCCATTCTAAACTTGCTTCATGTAGTGAAAAACTTTAGCTATCCATTGATTATTGGACTTGATGTAGCAGGAAAAATTGGTTTGATAATTGACACAAAAGACAAAGCGGTGTATGTTAAAGGAAATGAATGTTTTTATATATCTCCTGAAACGCATCTTCCATCTGTTCAGCAAAAAGAGCTTAATCAATTACTTAAAGAAAATCAAGCATTGTTCAGCCAGCATGAAACTGACATCGGAAGGATTGCTGTTCAACACAAGATCCATACAATTGAACATCCACCCATCAGTTGTAGACCATATAGAAGACCACTTGCCGAATATGATGAAATAAAAAGACAAGTTGAAGAATTGAGTAAAAAGGGACTAATAAGAGAATCTCAGTCACCTTGGGCCTTCCCCGTAGTGTTGTCTCTAAAAAGGATGGTTCACAAAGGATGTGCATAGATTACCGAAAACTGAATGCAATTACAATTGATGACAAGCAGCCTCTTCCATACATCCAAGATATGTTTGATCGCTTACATAATGCGAAATACTTCACAACACTTGACATAGCATGGGGCTATTGGCATGTTGAAATGCATCCAGACTCTGTTGAGAAAACTGCTTTCATTACAAATGACGGGCATTATGAATTTTTGGTTATGCCATTTGGCTTGAAAAATGCTCCAAGTACTTTTCAGCGAATAATTCAGCATATTATTGGAAATCTTCTTTGGAACGGTGTTTGTAATTATCAAGATGATATTCTAATTTACAGCAGTACTTTTAAAGATCATATTGAACTCATGAAGAAAATATTTGACAAGCTTAAAGAAAACAATATCAAACTCAAGTTGAAGAAATGCTCCTTTGCAAAACAAGAAATAAGATATTTAGGTCATATCATAGGACATAACAAGATTAAACCTGACCCTGAAAAAACAAAGGCAATAAATGAGTTCCCTCAACCTAAAACAGTGAAGCAAGTAAGGCAGTTTTTGGGTTTAGCAGGTTACTACAGGAAATTTATTCCTAAATTTAGTGAATTGCAGATCCTTTAACAAGCCTCACAAGAAAAAATAAGTTATTCAAATGGACTACTGAAGTTAACAAATTATTTCAGGAACTAAAGTCTCATTTATCCACAGATCCAGTTCTTTCTACATATGATCCTTCATTACCATGTAAGCTTTATACAGATGCATCTAAACTGGGAATTGGTGCTATTTTAGCTCAAATTGGAAATGATAATCAAGAACATTTAATTTCCTATTATTCAGGAAAATTTCTACCACATCAACAGAACTATTCTGCATTTGAGTTGGAATGCTTTGCTGTAGTTCAATCAGTTGAAGTTTATCTTGAGAACAATACATTTGAAGTCATTACAGATCATTCGGCTTTGGAATGGCTCTTCAACGTAAAGAAACCAAAGGCAAAATATCTCCGATGGATAATTGAATTATCAACCAAGTCAATGAAAATAGTTCACAGATCAGGATCAAAGCAAACGCATGTTGATGCATTGTCAAGATCACCAGTGTCATTTCATATATCAATCCCCACTCTTCGACTACACCAACAAAAAGCGGATCTCAGTTTTGTAAAGAACTCTCATATTCATCGAGATCTTATTATGGTGAAACATAATGGAGTTCTAAAAACAGTTGTTCCAGAATCATTCCAAGAAGAAATTCTCAAAGAATACCACGATAATCATTCTCACCCCTCAATTAACAAGACAGTAAGATTGATAACACCATTTTATTGGTGGCCGAATGCTATCAGATGCATCAAAGACTATGTTCGCTCATGTAAAATATGTCAAATAACTAAATGCAGTCATAAACCATTTATTGGAGAATATGTTGCACCAAATTCTGATCTGAAACCACTGGAATTAATATCAATGGATACTATTGTGCTAGGCTCTGCAGCAAATGAAACCAAGAACAAATACATTCAAGTAATAATTGACCACCTAACAAGATTTGTTTGGGCTTTCCCTACTGTCACCAACACTTCTCAAGCAGTAATTCAATGTTTAGACAAAATCAACAAAACTGTTCCCCAAATCAAATGTATTTTAACCGACAACGGAAAGAATTTTACATCAAAAGAATTTAACAAGTTTTTGAATGAGCATCAAGTTCAACACACCTATTCGACGTCATATCATCCGCAGAGTAATGGACTGTGTGAAAAGATGAATGACACTATACTCACCAAATTAAGAACAAACCTTCAAGAGAATCCAAGACTAAAATGGTCATCATTACTTGCCAAAATTGTGAAAGATTATAATAGCACACCCCATGATGTCACTGGGTTTTCTCCAAATTTCCTACTTTTTGGTGATTGTGCAATACCAGAATTTTCTGAATCACCACATTTCACCATAGAAAATGCAAGGAAGAAAGCAATAGAAAATAGCGCAAAGCATAGAGAAAAGTGGAAAGCACGACACGATGCAAAACATCCGCAGTCGTCATTCAAAGTTGGTGATCTGGTCCTTCGTAAAATAGCTAGTAATGATCCAAATATGGTCAAAACATCCCCAAAGTATGAGGGTCCTTTTCAAATAACAAGAATACTATCTAGTGTTACGTGTGAATTATTGAAAGATGATTCCTCCTTGGTTAAAGTTCATGTGTCACAATTGAAACCATTTATTTTGCGAAAATAAATCCTTCAAGCCGAGGGATATGACACGTTTCTGAATTTTGTAATTAATTTTGTAATTGGTTTTTCATTGATTTTTAATGTGTGATCAATAACTCTTATCATCATTGGAAAAAAGAACAATTAATAAACAAAAGAACAACAACATGGTAAATTTGCCTCTTTATTTAAAACAAACAAACAAATTAGATAAAGATTTAAAATAAAACATTTCTTTAAAAGTTAAAGCAAAAATAAAACGTTACAATATATATATATATATTTTTTAGGATTGAAAATAAATTTAACATTAGTAGACATTGAAATATCCATAGATATTTGTATATTTTATGAAATTTAGAGATTAATATATTTTCAATCTTTAGGGGGATAAATTCATCCAAATGTGAATGAAAATAAAGATTTGGTTTACAACTCTGATGAAGACGAATTTGTGTGTGATATTCACCGGAATACCGATGAATATAAAGCTTTTTTTTACAACTATCTCTTCTTTTTCTTATCTCCACTCAACGATCATATTATGGTATAAGGTCTGTAGAGCTTGAGATGGCATCTACTGGGAATGAGCAGAGCTTATCAAAGGAGATTTGATACCCATAATGATTGGGTAAATGCATCTGCTTTTATCATTAAGATGGGAGCACTACTCAATAGCAGGCTGACTTAGCTTCAATAAAAAATGGCCACCTCTTTTATGAGGAACAGACACTATGTGCAGCCGCTCCAAAAATGGAGTACAGACATCCTGTATCCCTGGATCAGGAGCCCTTACAGGGTATTATCAGTCGGGCCAGCTAAGCCCAGGTTTTTTAGAGAGCTTGATACTTCTCCACTTCCTCCGTTTTAATTCAGGCTTGGGACCAGCAAAGGTTTTAAGCTATAATGAGGATGAATGATTTTCACCGAATCGTAGATGAAAATTTACATTTTGTTTTCAACTCTGATGAAGGTGAATGTTATTCACCGAAACTTCAATGAAAAAGGAATTGTCTTCTGATTAAAGTGTCATTTTATTGATAAATATTGCCACGTGGAAAATTAGGAAAGACAATCTTCGGGATAACACAGCAATTTATTCAAGGCAAGAACAAACTATGAATAATAAACAAAGAATAAGCAATAAGTAAACTTTATAGAGTAGTAAATTATAAACATGAAAATGATACTACGTTAATGAAGTAACAAATACTTTGTTACAATATTATCGCAAACCAGGAGACTTTTTATCTTCATTCCTTTCAGTCAATTAGCAAAGAAAGGAAATTTTCAATAATCACATTTATAATCATTGATTGACTTAGTGGATTTGAAATCAATATTTATTTGCGCACACAAAAGAGTATGAGAATGACCTAAAATTAAATCATTTAGAAGGAATGTTAGTAGTGATAATAGTTTGTTTGTTCTTCCATTGCTCTGGAAGTCTATTGTTGAAATGGCGGTTAAAGGAACAGAAATTTTGTATCCCTTGGCAGTGGTCAGTCAATCCGGCCTGTGCTATGTCATCTGATGGATTATCTGTTATAAGATGAACTGATTTACGTGTTTTCGTTCACACCCATGGACGAAACTTAAGGAAGTTGTACCTTTTAGCATGTATATCGGTATTCAGACAATAACTCTGAAAGATACACTCATGGACAAAACTTAAGGAAGTTGTACCTTTTAGCATGTATATCGGTATTCAGACAATAACTCTGAGAGTTACACTCATGGACAAAAATCAAGGAAGTTGTACCTTTTAGCATGTATATCGGGATTCAGACAATAACTCAGAAAGATACACTCATGAACAAAACTTAAGAAAGTTGTACCTTGTAACATGTATATCGGTATTCAGACAATAACTCTAAAATATAATTGATACCCAGTGACCTTTAGTGAAGACACACGAGATCACCAAGTGTGAACAAAATTGCTTCTGTTTACTTAAAAATAAAACAGAAAACAGATTTTTGACAAATAAAACTGACAATTAAATATTTTTATCCAATCTAATATATGTATTTTTATTACTTAAAGATTTAAATATATTAATTGCTCTTATTTCAAAAATATATATAGTTTTGTGTGTTTAAATGGAAACCTATTAAGCACAAAATTTTCTATTCCAAATGAAACAACTTTTCTACACTGCCCCTACTGCGTTGAAATAATATTGGGAGGGCTTGGCTCATCATCTCATTTGTTTCGTTAATTTATCAGACTGCCTTTTTGAGTTCTAATGATGTAGTGAACGATATTGCTTATATATACTTAAAATTTGAATCTTAGTTTAAATATTATGGGGAAAGCTATGTATATAAGCTTTTAGAACAGTAGCACTACATAGAAAAATCTGCATCGAACAATGCTCGTCCTCAAACAATAAAGACACAATAATGTTGTTTGATTTGAAAAAAAAGAAAAATTCCTTTTTAATAATATGTAATTTTGTTATAATATAAATGCATAAAAACACATATAATATATTATTTTAATCAATTAAAAAAGTCATATTTATATAGAAACACTTTAAAAAATAGAAAAATTAATAACCCAAATAAAAATAAAAATCTAGATAAAATAGATATTTTTTTTGTGAAGGCAAATTAAGTAAAAACAAAAAATTCCTGATTAAAACGTTTTTGCATATAAATATAATTAATCACAAGACAAACAAAAGCATCTTCTGACCAATAATACCAGAAGTCTGTCAGATCCAACAGCGCCATCTGTTATCTTTAAGGCTTAATTAAAACTTTTAATAGAATATGCATTAAGTACGTGTGCTCACCAACCTGTGATGTTTTTGAAGGCTTCCCAAAAAAATTCTCCAGCAGATTAGCATTCAAAGCTAATTTACAACAAAATTTTCTTCTAAATTTTAAAGAGTATTTTAATAAATTGCGAAGAGGTTTAAAGTTTAACTAATTGAATTTTTTTCTAAATATAAGTTTTCTTAACTTAATATGATAATAATAAATTAGTTTATATGTATTGTGTACGCTGTGTGTGATTTTTGAAAATGTTCTTTAATTTATTTATGTCGAGAAGTGAAAAAGTAGACATTTATTCGGAGGAAAATATGAAAATGGGCTGCAATGCGTTTACCTTTTATTTATAAATTGTTTGGTCTAATTTTTCGATAATCAAAAAATTAATTGTTACTTTAAAATTCAGAAAATTCGTAATGAAAGAACTTATCTCACAAAATAAATATTGTTTCGAATTTATGATGAAGAATTAAAATATTAAATGCTTATAAAATATTCTAATATTGTACAAGACTTGATGAATATTTACTGAAACTCTTGAAATCTATTAGATTTAAATTTTGACCATAAATACACTTATGAACAAAACTTAAGAAGGTTTCATATTATGATTTCTCCTGTCGATCTTTTTTTTTCGAAGGAGACAGAGGCAATTTTGTTCACACTTGGTTATCTTGTGTGTCTTCAATAAATGTCACTGTATATCAAATATCTCTTCCAGGGTTATTGCCTGAATCCCGGTATACATTCTAAAAGGTACAAATTCCTTAAGTTTTGTCCATTAGTATATTTTAGGATTGTAGACAAAGAATCCACATTCATCTTGGCTGCATCAGCGTGATGCGTATTATTTTCAACATGACCTAATATTTGATTATGATAAAATTGAGTTCACAACACCAGGAGCACATGTTCTTTTTAGATGGCAGAGCGCTATCTAGTGGAACAGAAATCAACTAAACGTTGATTTAATCTGTTCCCTGATATTTGGCCAACCCAATTTCTGTGATCCTGGTCAGGATATGCCTACTTTGTTTTTAATATCAACACCTGAAAACCTTTTAATTTATATAAATATATCACAATTAGAGATTGTCATGTATCATAATTATATTAAGTGTGAAGTTCCAAACGTATTTAAACTTCAACATGCCAGCTTTGTGATGACCATGTAATCTAACATAAGACAATTATGTTTTAAAAAGAATCAGCCATGAATCCAGGAGAGACCCTAGTTACAATCAGACCAAATTTGTAAGTTTGCTTTACAATCAATTGGACTTTTCCTGGGATCTTCCATAAGTCATTAGTGAGTTTTACCACCAGTCTTCGTAAGGAGGACATTTCTCGCGACACCCTCCTGGACCGTGCCCGTGTCACGCCTCTTCCAGGTGCTATCCTACCTGCTTTGTACTTTGTTTATTACACTTGTGTAACTGTGTATTAAATTGTTAGGCGAAACCAAATGTGTCGAGTTACAAAATCCTCTTAACAAGGGCCGTTAGGGGGTGGGTTTTCCAATGCAAGTTTCTGGCTAATGAGTTTAGCCATTATGGCGGTTAAGTACAGGCGTACAGACTTCGGTCTAGGTAGCCCACAATCCAATGGTGTATATTAACCAACAGGCGTACAGACTTAGAACTAGGTGCCCACTATACATCGATGTACCCAGATTGCCCTGAAATCACTGGGACCCATGACTGTTGTTGTTTCTTATGTTACGACATATATATATATATACTAGCGGACCCGCCCGGCTTCGCCCGGGTATTACCTGAGTAAAGGTTTGTCTAACGAATCTCTCGATAAAGTGAACATTTTTTCCCGGTCCCTTGGAAAATACTCGATAAGTTGAATAAAATCAATATTAATTGGTTCCCTCGGTAATTGGAAGTTAAAGGAATAGTATCTTGCCTTTGAATTGTATCATTATTCTTGTCTCAAATAAATTGCCGTGTCATCCTGAATTTTGTCTTTCCTAATTTTCTACATTACAAAATCATCGTATCATCATGATAATATTTAGAGTAGATTGTTGAATTATAACAGATAAATTAGAATATTTATCTTGATTATTTCTAGGCGAAAAGTTATTTCAAAAATTTTATTTGCTAGAAACCTTCCCAGTACTATACTAAATAACTTCCCAAAGTTTCATGGCGATCCAATGAGTGGTTTGGTCAGGCATAAAGGACAAACAAACAAACAAACAGACACACATACATTCATTTTTATATATATAGATAAATTAGAATATTTATCTTGATGAAATATTTTAATTTTTTCATATTTTAATATATGTAAATAGAGTCTCTTAAGAAAGACCACCTAAAAACATGAATCAACTTGTTTCTCCTGTTGGTGGTCTCTCATTGAAGATTCTAATTGCTATTAAAGAATCTCTAATAGACCTTTAATAAGAGACTGCCTCTTGGAGAGACGGGTTAAGCTACGAAATGGATATTCCCGGCTTCGCCCGGGTTTTACCCGAGTAAAGGTTTGTTTAACGAATCTCTCCATAAAGTGAACATTTTTCCCGGTCCCTTGAAAAATTCTCGATAAGTTGAATAAAATCAATATTAATTGGTTCCCTCGGTAATTGGAAGTTAAAGGAATAGTATCTTGCCTTTGAATTGTATCATTATTCTTGTCTCAAATAAATTGCCATGTCATCCTGAATTTTGTCTTTCCTAATTTTCTACATTACAAAATCATCGTATCATCATGATAATATTTAGAGCAGATTGTTGAATTATAACAGATAAATTAGAATATTTATCTTGATTATATCTAGGCGAAAAGTTATTTCAAAAATTTTATTTGCTAGAAACCTTCCCAGTACTATACTAAATAACTTCCCAAAGTTTCATGGCGATCCAATGAGTGGTTTGGTCAGGCATAAAGGACAAACAAACAGACATACATTCATTTTTATATATATAGATGTAGATATGTATGAATTGATTACAGTAAGAATCTAATTTTACTATTTATATTTTGAAAACTCTAGATAATTTATTCGTGATTTTAGCATATATTTTCTAAGAATTTCTAGTAGACATAATTACGAGGGTTTTAAAAAAACACAATTAACTAACCAATTGACCAATTTACCTATACATAATTATCGATTAAAACCTTCGCCGAAAGGTTACCAAGAGTATCATTATGTCCTGTTCGACGACAAAATAGACTTCTATAACCGAAATCTTCACAATTTGTTTAGCCGTTCTTGCATGATAGAACGACAAACATACTTTCCCATTTGCAATAAGATATAAAGAATACATAGAGAATTGCTTCTTCCGCAAACAATTCACTAATATAATCCTTTTAGATATAAATTAGATATAAGACTTCTTTACAATAAAGAACTGTTTGAATTAAAATATATTTTCGCTGTATAATTTGATAACACAATATAGTAAAATGATGCCTAACGGGTTATTTGGTATTTATTTAGGATAAAAACACTGCTCGATTCATCCACATATCTGCATATTTCTACAGTTTCTGAAGCGTAGGTTATGTGCCGGTAACTATGCAAATATATCCATACACATTATATTCTTTATTACGATAAACCCGGTATTTCTTTAATAAATATTTGCAGAATGTTGTTGTTGCTTATTTCATAAGTCGTTTAAACTATATCCATTAGGTTCCATTGTCCCAGCTTTTCTATTATAGTCCTGGGGTTTTCCCAGAGGTCTTTTTTGGAGGATTTGATACAATTCAATACAATTCAATAGATGTTCAGGACTGGCAGGCTGGGAATCGCATTTGGGGCATTTCGGGAATGTTTTGATTTTTACATTAAATTTGAGAATTCTGAGATGTCCTGTTTGTAATCTTGAAATCGCCGTTTGTTCTTCCCTAGTAACGGTGTGGAAAGAAGATTCGTTAGAATTGGGGGTGATATAACAACATAAACGGCGCCAGGTTTTGTTCGTTATATGTAGATGGCATTAATTTATTGAAGGAATATCTTGGTGTGAACGAAATGACACTGAACGAGTCCAAATCGAAGGTTATGGTATTTCGCAATGGTGGTAAACCCTCAAGAGAAGATAGATGGTACTGGAATGGTAAACCTCTGACGGTAACAAGAAGATATAATTACTTGGGATACCCTCTGGTCAGTACAACTAAAACCACTCAAGCCGCAAACTTTTTCAAAGGAAAAGCACTTGCGGCAATAAATGCTACAACCCCAATATTGGCGAAATCAAAAATTAATTCACTAAACTCTGCAATGAAACTGTTTGACTCAATTGTGATGGCTGTTTTGATGTATGCTGCTCCAATTTGGGCAACAGAGTATAAAGATTTATTAGACCATATACAAGATACATTTATTCGTAGGTTTTTGAATTTGCCTAGATATACACCAGGATACATAATAAGACCAGAAACAGGCCGCGTCTCATTAATAATAACAGCTCTGAAATTGACCTTGAAATATTGGCTGAGGGTGCTGAGTATGGATACAAATAGACTGCCTCGAATTTGTTTAACTAGAATGAGGCAATTATCCTGTGCTACAGGTGCGCCCATCGGTTTTATAAAACAATTAAGCAATTTACTTAATAATAACGGATCCTCGTGGCTTACTTATTGTAATGATCCTGACTCACTAAGGAATGCTATCCCTGGAATATTAAGAACTGCGATAGAGCAAACAATACAAAACGACCTAACAAGAATAACCCAATCAAAGTTATATTCCCACTATAGAGACATATATACAACCTTTACCACCGAAGAATACTTCTTAACTGAACTCCCTTTTCCTATCATCAGATTAATTGCACAATTTAGAACCCTTTCAATTTTTTTCAGAGAACACCATTTGATTTTATTGAGGCGTGAAGACCTGAAATGCACTTTCTGTGGATCAGGAATAACAACGGAGATGTTGCATTACTTATTTGACTGTGCTGCTCTGTCTGAGGAAAGACGAAAACTAAATGATAAAACGGGGCAACTTTGTCCTTCATTTCCGGCACTGATTAATGAAATATCAAAGAATAGGTATATAGCGATGGCGATATTTGGATTCCACAAGACTATATCCCGGAAAAAGGCCTCACAGTGTTCACCCTATCCCTTGTGAACTGGCGAATCCTGTATAGGGCGAGTGGCCCTAAATAAAGGCTTTTTGTTGTTGTTGTTGTTGTATATGTAGATGGCACGTTAATGCTTTGTATTTATATTTATGTATATTAAAACTATGTATATATTTACTTTATACATGAAATATAACAGGATATGCTGAAATTGATAAATATGCAACAGTAATTTTAGCTCCTGAGAATCAAATTTATCATTCTTTCTTTAGATTATTCCAAAACGAATTGAGCTTTCTAAGCGAAATTCGAAGTTAAAAAGGTCTATGTTATAGACACATGTTTAGAAAAAATGGCTTTATGCATTCAGAGAAATGTTTAATACGAAAATATGTGAAAATTCGAAACTATTATAGACGCGTATGAATATTTTTCAAAATTAAACAATATCTACTGCCCTTACTGCAATGTAAAAATTAATGGAAGGGCCCCTGGCTCATCAGAATCATACGCGTCTATAATAGTTTCGAATTTTCATAACAGATGGCGCGCTGATGAATCATAAGAAAATATGAATTAGAAATATATTTTAAGCACTATTTTCAAAAATATATATTTAAAATCTATTTTTACAGATTTTTAATATTGTAATGATTGAAAATTGAGAAAATATGGAAATTTGAAAAATTAAAAAACAAAATGGCGGAACCGCTGAGAGGGTTCACTACTAATGAGCCATATCTTCCCTCTTTAAATTTTCAATCATTGAAATTGCAGTATAAGGGCTGTAAAATATATTTCTAATTATCAGCGGTAGAGGGCGCTCAGTTGATGATTGTGTAGCAAAGTCTTTATCATATTTTATATATGATTATTAATTTTTTGATATTTATGTTCTGCTTATAAAAATTTCTATACGTCAATAGAAACATAATGCTACCTAACCGAAGATTTCCCTTTACCAGTCAAATGATGCATAGCTCAATCGAGAATATTATTTACAGTCTTAAAAAAATACCGTTCTGAAGTTTGAGGCCAAAAACCTAATATGTACAATGTGTGACAAGGAAATTACAGAATAACTGCCCCATTACCTACTTAATTGTACAGCCATTGATGAAGAAAGGAAGGCACTATATCAACAAATTAAATGTACCAATATTTTACCCTACGTATTGCTTTTCAAAATATCAGCAAACAAATTTAAGGCAATAGCTTACTATAATTTTTTAGATCATCATTATGTAAGGACCAGTCAACAAGTGAATGAATTTGAGACAAAGAGTAAAGCCAGTTCTATCTTACTACCTATGTAAATAACACAAGATGATTATTACCTTACCCAATTGGGAGAATCTGTATGGGGCAAATCCATAATAAAGGCTTTTGTGTGTGTGTGTATGATATTTATGTTTAGCTACTCTGGAAACTTCCCTCATTGTTCATCTTGTATCTTATAAATGTTGATTTTGTTCTTGACACAAATAAATTACCGTGTCAAGTTTCTTTTCTTTCCTATTTTTCTACGTGACGATATTCTTTTAAAAGATATAATACAGATATTCTACCTAAATTCAAAGCTTGAAATTTTAAGTAAAAATAGAAAAGGAATGTAGACGTTTGACAAGTTTTACCGCAATGTTTATTTTTAACGAAAAATCGTAATTGATTTTAAGGAGAAATAACGACTATTTCTATCCTTAGGGATGAAGTATGTAATTATAAATTGTGAAGAGTAATGATGAACGGAAAAATAAAAGTGTCCAGGGATGGGAATCGAACCCACAGTGTTCCGCTTTCCAAGCAGCTGCCATTTCCACTAGGCTACCCTGGACATATTTTTCCGTTTGTAAATATTTAATAACGTTAATTTATAATGCAATATAATGCGGCTCATGATTGTAGAACGAAATTTGACAATTATCCCGCATGTGTTTCCTTTGAACGAAAAATCGAAATTAAATTTAAGGGAGAAATAAATATTGTTTCTAACCTTAGGGATGAAGTATGATGAGATGAATTGTGAAGACAAATGATAAAGGAAAAATAAAGTGTCCAGGGATGGGAATCGAACCCACAGTGTTCCGCTTACCGGGGAGATGCCATCTCCACTAAGCTACCCTGGACATATTTTTCCGTTGGTAAATATAATAACGTTAATTTATAATACACTATTATGCGGCTTATGATTGTAGAACGAAATTTGCCAATAATACCGCGAATGTTTCTTTTGAACGAAAAATCTTAATTTATTTAAAGGTAAATAACGACTATTTCTATCCTTGGGGATGAAGTATGGAATGTCTATATACAAAAGAAAACTCTTAAAATGGTGTCCTATATTGATACCGAGAAAAGATGATCCAGAATAAATACAATCTGAAAGTAAATATTTTGGTGAATTCTCAGCTCGCTCTGTCGTAGGTTAAATCCACTTCCATTTGTAAGGATTGACTGAAGGACAATAGTGGGAAGTGGTGGTGAAAATACCATTTTATCCTCTAGAAATCTATCTATTTTGAAGATGAAATATTTTTCGTTATTTTCTTCCCTCAATCATATATGATAAAACCTTTAAAAATTAATTTTAAAAAGCGAGAATTCGAATGATAAAACGTTGTAAAATGAGAAATAAAGAGACTTTTTTCAGTCTGATAAATGTACATATGTAAATTATTATTTTCTAAAAATTTTATTCATTCATGAAATATAAATACGGTAGAACTTGAATTATTCAATCGTCTTTAATTCTCATATCTTGGTTCCTAGAATTTCCGTTTTTAATTCGAATTTTTGGAAAATTCGGTTTTTTTTTTGTCCCTTGGGTTTCGATTTATCTAAACCGACTGTATCAGCAAATCCTTGAACGATTGAAAGAACTTGGAAAAATGAAAAACCTTGAGGAGTGTAATGGTATTGTATCCTACCAATATGTAAGCTAGGAAAGGAATTCGACCAACCTCGCTGTGGTGAAGAGCGACGTTGGAAACGGCTGCTAAATGCTGGAAGTGGCCCAGACTGCCTTCCACCAGAGGCTGCTTCAAGAACCACTTGGTGCGACCGGCTCCAAACACCGGAGGTCCTTGTAGGTCCACCCATCCTCTCCCTCCAGCCTTCTGTTCAAGTACCTAGCCAACCGCCATATTGGGAATAGAGAGATGAGATCATGATGGTACTTACCACTTCACAGTACCATAGTGGCATGCAGCATAGGGTTACCACGGAGTAGTTCTGGGCTCGGGTCAACCATGTGACGCTCAGGCATTGACTGTCCACCCAGGCCACTGCTCCATAGTAGTGATCCCTGTACATCACATATTTCAGGTGAAACAGCCTTTCTCCCATGTGCCTTCTCAATTGGTATCCTCCAAAACGTTCTAGTTATAACTATAGTACTCCATGTACATCACATAGACTATGTCAGATGATTCAGCCTTTTTCCCATGTGCATCCTCTATCACAATACTCCAAGACCTTCGTGCTATTTCCATAGTACTTTCTGTACATCACATAGTTTTTTTTTTCAGGCGGAACAGTCTTTCTCCCTTTTGTCCCCTCAATCAGGCTCCTCCAAGACGTTCAAGCTATAGTCATGATTTGGAAAGTGGTGAAAATTCCGAATTATTTTTCGCTATATGTTTTCCTCAATCATATTATGATTATATTTTACAATTATAATTATAAAGAATATGAAAAAATCGATTGGAATAACGCGGTAAAATGGAAAATAACATTATTAATAGGCTCTTTACAGATCTTTTCGAGTCCACTGACATTATGTGACCTGCCATTTCGTCCATGTGAATCAGATATTCTATTATAGGTATACTAAGACTATGTTGTGCTCCCTCAATCAACCTCTTCCAATTTGATAGATTTAGTGACAAAGTATTAGAGTCGTTATACATCATATTTACCATTTATGATGAACCATTTATGGAACTGACCTGCTTCTTCAATTAGACTCCTCTAAGTTCTTATACCAGATTTATCACACCCAATATAAAGGAGGACATTGCGACTAATGTGATAGAGATGCATGTAGACATCTGAGGCTCTTTATTGGATACGACAACAACAAAAACCAGATTTACCATCAAATTGTCAATTTATAGTATTATAGAGATTCATATTAACTCTTTATTTGCAAAATTGGCAAGTACTTTTGGAAAAATTCCCCCAACAGAAACCTTTAATTTGATAAATATAAATACCTCATGGAAAAAACTTGTTGGGCCTTTTAGATTTATAGGATATATACAATACCTCTGAAAGATATTTGAAACACAATAACCTTTATTGAATACACACGAGATAACCAAGTATGAACAAAATTGCATCTGTCTCGCTAAAAAAACAAAAGACCTACCATTAAAGTCTTTCCACTTCCTTGAGTTCTGTTCATGAGTGTCTTTCTTAATTATTGAGTATCGAAAAATATTAATGGTATAATGATACATACTTTCGACAACTACAATCTAATTTTACAGTTACTACTTTTCCTTAAAGTAAAACTACTCAAATGACCTCCGACTCTTACATATGTACACAAGCCCACTACTAAATGTAACTATCCAAAAAGGGCTCTGATACTATACAACGGCAAAAGGCAAACAGTATGTCTACAAACGTAGATTATTTGAGTTAAGTGAAATACAGTCGATACCTATATATTCCAATTATCATGGCATATACAATGTTCACATTGGATAATTAAACATGTGAAATAATGAATAGGATATATAAAGATATACATTTAAAAATTTAACAAAATCAACAGGCACAATCCAAGGCCAGATTCCTTTAATTATTTTTAATTTTCCATCTTTCGAACCAACATGCCCTTCAACAACAGAACTAAAGAAGTATGATGTCCAGCTAACTTTTATTTAATTTCTTAATTTTTGGCGTATATAGTTTGTTATTATTAATATTTTTTTTATTTATTACAAAACACACGCTATATCCTATGTGGATATTTGCGTGTAAATGTTTAAATTATTTTATGTACATAGTTTTTAAGTATTTTGAAAATAGAGCAATCCATACTTAATTCATTAGATAATAAAAGGCATATATTGGATTTAATAAAATATTTATTTTGCCAATATTTAAGCTGGCTGAACGCCAACCTTTATCGAGGCATTACATTTTTGTTTAATCGTAGAAACTTTCTCCTTGGAAAAGCTCGTGTATTCGTTTAATAAAAAACATTTTCTCCTGGCACTTATCTTTATATTTTTATTACATTTTTGTATACACAAAATTATTGGCAAAATAAATATTTTATTATATCCAATATATGCCTTTTATTATCTAAAGTTTTATAAGTATATACAAATCATTCAAAGTTTCAAAGAGAAAGTTAAAGTTATTTAAATTTACATTTTAGAGCAATAATCATACAAGAAATATATAGTGTATAGCTTGTTGGAAGCCATACTTCTAGTTCTCTTGAAGGGCATGTTGGCCTGAACGCTAAAGAAATAAAAAAATAAAGAAACCTAGCTCTGGATTGCTTATTGATTTTATCAAATTGTAATAACAGGTATGAATATGTATTATATACAAATTAAAACACTAGTTGTCGATCTGTGTAACAATTATCGAATCACGGGATGGCGAAACGCAGCGTAGAAGAAAGCACAACGATGGCAACTCTTTTGTTTGCTGGAAAGAGAGAGCATTTATTGTAATCTTTCTTTGATTCAGATATTCAACTAACTGATATGCAAAATATTACTTATTTACATAAATAAAAAAATAATTAAAAAGGCATATATTGAATCAAAATTTGGGAAATTTGTTATATATATTTATAAATATATATATCAATTTTTTCCTTCCTCGAATATAACAAAATATTTTTAAAACTTAATACTGTTGACGTTATGTGGCGCTGAGTTTGTTGTTGACATACAATAATTTGTTAAACCACCTTGATAAAGGTTGGCGTTCAGTCAACTGAAATATTGGTAAAATGTTTGATATTTTGATTCAATATATGCATTTTTAATTAAAGATTTATTTATGGATTGCTCTATATTTAAAATAATAAAAAATCAATTGAAACAATATATTTGCATATCTGAAAGGCAGTGAATATGCAACAATAGTTTATAATGTTATATAACCAATATATTGCCAGCTATAAGCTAAATAAATAACAATTTTACACCAAAGGGAACCACCTCACAAGTATCCCATTCTAATTATATACAAGTTCTCGTTTAAAATTACTTTAGAAACGGTTTCTGTTCTTGTAACAAACTCATTTACTTCCAAATTGCTTCTGGACTTATTGGGAATTTTCATTATTTCCTAATATTGCTGGTGGAACAGAACTGAATAATAAGCTGCTACATGGTTTGTTTTCAAATTTTATTATTTTCTCTTCTAACAATATATCTAATCATATTTTTGAGCTATTTTATTATCATTTATTACTAAAAATAAGTTCTTAAAAACACTAGTACACGTAACAATGTATTTGTAACGTTTCCTATTTATAAATAAGGGATTGTCACAATACTTTGTGTTTTACTATTTAATTAGATTACAACAAGGTTTACTATAATATATAAACTGCTTAACATACTGTAAATAACTACCTTGCGATTTCTTCTATCTGCTTATGTTGTTGCTTATTTGTTTAATGTATATGTTTATTCGGGGGGGGGGGGGAAGTCCGACCACACCTCCCTGCGGCCCCCTCTGGACCCTTGGAATATTCGACCAAATTCTAGTTCGTGTCAAAGGTAACTAACGTGATAACGGCACCCATTTTCCAATAAAGAGGATATTCTCATGCCCAGCAATGGCCGCAGCCTTGCAGAAAATTGACTTAGACTCAGAGCAGCAGCTTTACACACCCAAGATAGTGGATATTGCTGCTGCTGTGATTGGAGATGCATGGAGACATCTGAGACTATTCTTTGGACACGACAACAACAACAACATATATTTATTCAATGCTCTTTTTCTTAATTGTATATTTTCTTTTTGATAATTCTGTTACCTACTCTACTACAATATGAATTATTATAAATAGTTTCCCGCGCAATTATACAGATCGGATATAGCGTGTTTTATTTGTAACTGGTAATAAATAAATAATATATAAACAGAAATTAACTTATGCAAAATTAGAGAAAGAAGGAAAATTCAGTGTTACCGACTGCCTAACTATAAAGAAAAAATCAAAGAATAATTGAATATTTTACATAAATAAATAAAAATTAGGTTACAGTATTATATAATTTTTATTGTTTGTTATTTTATAGATAGCTATGTTTTATATACGAGGACTACCAATAAATAAGTTTCCCTATTTTTTTTTCTGCGAACGAAACGTTGTAAAAATTAGTTAGTAGTGTAAGAAAGGGTCACTAGGATGCATTGGTAGCACGTGACCTTCAAAATCACTCTACTCGTACGCGCAAGTCCGTAGCGCTTCAGTTTCCATGGAGCTACCACTGGTGAACGTGTCCACTTGCGAACTCCGTTCTGTAATTCGTTTTTTCAAGGCGAAAAATGAAACTGCGGTCAATATTAATCGCAATTTAGTGTCAGTGTATAGGGAAGGATGTATGAGCATCCAAATGGTTCGCCGATGGCGTTCATGGTTCTTAGAAGGACAGCAAAACGTGCATGATGACGAGCGAAGCGGCAGGCCCGTTACTGCTACGGACAATGCAGCCGTTGCTGCTGTTCGGAATGTGGTGGAAGCAGATCGCCGCGTCACCATTGACGAAATAATGATTCGACTACCTCCTGGAATCGAAATTGGATGCTCTTCGATTGGAACAATCATGTCAGATGTTTTGAATTTTCGCAAAGTCTGCGCAAGATGGGTCCCGCGTTTGCTCTCGGAAAATCACAAGCAACAACGGATGAAGGCAGCCCGAGCTTTCCTGGAAATGCATCGAAGAGATGGGGATCAACTGTTTTCCCGTATTGTCACTGGAGATGAAAGCTGGGTGCATCATTCAACTCCAGAAACAAAACGACAAAGCATGGTGTGGAAGAAGCCTGAGGAAAGTGCACCAAAAAAGGCGAAGGTCACAATCTCTGCAGGCAAAGTTATGGCTATCGTCTTTTGGGACTGTAAGGGTGTTTTATTGGTTGACTACCTGCCCCCAAACACTACGGTTAACGCTGTGAGGTACTGCGAAGTCCTCACTAAACTCAGAGATGCAATAAAACGGAAACGTCCTGGACTTTTGTCTCGGAAAGTGTTACTCGTCCATGACAATGCTCGCCCTCACGCAGCTCGAACGACCCAAACGTTGCTGGAAAACTTCAAATGGGAAATTTTCACACATCCACCTTATTCTCCGGAACTTGCCCCAAGCGACTTCCATCTTTTTCCAGCACTCAGCACTTTGCGAATGATGACGAAGTGCAGGCGGAGGCAAACCACTGGCTACGAAGACAGGACACGGTTTGGTACAACAGTGGTATCAAAAAATTGCTGCAACGGTAGCAAAAATGTTTGGACAGAAATGGTGATTATGTAGAGAAGTAATCTATGAGTTGTATAATGAAAATAAAATAACTGCATAATTGTAAATAATGTGGTTTATTTGTTAAAAAATAGGGAAAATTATTTATTGGATGGCCCTCGTAAAATGATAAAACAAGAAAAAATAGCCTTTTTAAACCGAATATTTTCTTTCACAAAATACAATTTCCTACAGTTCTCGCTTCGAAAGAAACTTTTAGAAAGGTATAAGACGTCATTAGTGAACATTTCCAGTAGTTTCTGCCAGTTCATAGAGTGAGTTAGGTCTCGCATTTACAAGAAAGAATTATAATATTTTATTATATGTGGTGCGCTTACAGTAAAAGCAGTCGCTACCTACCCACCATGATTATCATGGCCTGTACCACGTGTACTAGGGATAAGCAAAAATATATATATCGTAAATTTTAAACTGTATAATAATGACACTTTCTATTTGCTACCACCCCCATATTTTGTATATATGCTATATCTTTTTATTAATATAACCTGTACACCATTTTTGTATATAAACTAAAATTGGTGACGTCAAAATAAAGATCCAAAGAGAGAGCGGTCAGCTGGTGGCAGCAGGGACAGAGGGGTGGAAAAAGGCAACGCCCAGCCCATGTGGGGTCCCTAGGGACATTTCTTATAGAGACCCCCCTGTAAGCAGGACAAGTTTTGGCAGGGGGTCAGCAGATGTTCTAGGGGGTATTTCTCGCAGTTCGCTTCAGCCTGTCTGTCTCACACACTCTCCCTCCATGTCTCGGTGATAAACATCAAAGTTGGTGTCATGGCCTCTACCTCTGTCCCGTGGGCTGTCCCCGATCCCTCTTTGTGCTAACATCTAGCCCTGCCTCTGCTTCTTGTTGTCCGCGTGTGGGAAGATCATCAACACTCGCCTCACGTACACGACTGCCAGTTCATCCATACGTAGGCACATTGCAACAATATTACATATATATATATTGTATGTAATGTCACTACATATATGTATATTCATCAGTAAAATGAAACTATTTAGCTGAATTCGAGTGTCTTATAAAAACACAGGCGAGTATATGTACGCTTATGGACAAAGCTTAAGGAAGTGAAAATTATTTGACCGCAAATCTCTTTTTATAAGGAGACAGAAGCAAATTTGTACATACTTGATTAGCTCGTGTATCTTCAATAAAGGTAACTGTAATATCTTTCATAGTTATTCTCAGAATCCTGATATACATGCTCAAAGGAACAATTTCCTTGAGTTTTGTTCATGAGTGTATTCTGAGAATATTTAGATAATATAAATTATTTGATATATTACAGTTTAACGTCTCATAATCGATCGATCTGATGAGCGACCACCTTTGTAAACAAAAAAAAATAATAATTCGACCTGATTTGATCCAACCTCCAATGAGAGACCACCTCCGAGAGATCCAGGAATACCTTTTTTTTTTTGTGTGTGTGCGGTCTTTCATTGGAAATTCTGTGCTATTTTAGAATTTCCTTTATATCAACTACTCATTCTATTTACATTAAAGTCTCGATATCAAATTGTCTTTAAAAATTAATTATTTAGGTAAAAAATAGAATGCGCCCTTCCTCCTACAAAATTGTCGGCGAACGACTGCTAACGGTAAGCTACACTGTTTAGTGCGATTGGTTGGAAGAACGCATGCGCAATCTCGCTTGTCTATTATTGTCAAACAGAAGTGGCTCCATTAAAAGGCTTCAAAGTTTGTCCTCTTATATTCTAATTCAATATATTAAAACACATATTTGATTCATTCTGAATCCGATTGTTATCATTAAAGATAAAAACAATTCATTTATATTTCGTTAAGATAGAGGCTGCCTGGCCGGCATTCATAGCTCTTGATATTAAAGATACTTCGCCCATTAAATATTTTTATTCATATATATTAAATAGTAAGAATGCATATATTTAATTGAATAAAAGATTTATTTGTCAACATTTCGGTTAGCCGAACGCCAACCTTTATCGAGACATTACATTTTTGTATACACAAACTCAGCGCCGCATAGCGTTTGTGTATACAAAAATGTAATGCCTCGATAAAGTTCGGCGTTCAGCTAGCCGAAATATTGACAAATAAATTTTTTATTCAAACCAATATATGCCTTCTTACAATCTAATGATTTAAGTAAGGATTGCTCTATTTTCAGAACGATTTATATATATAAGAGATAATAAAAAGATTTGCTTGCCGAAGTATCTTTAATTTTAAAAGCAATGAATGTCGGTCAGGCAGCATCTATCTTTATGATAAGAGATAATAAAAACATATATTGGCCGAAGTATCTTCAATTTTAAGATCTTACTTATACAGATACATATATATACTGTATTTAAAATTCGAAACTATTTTAAAGGCGTAAAATTCTTTTTGAAATTAAACAATTTCTACTGCCTTTACTGCAATGGAAAAATTAAAGGGAGGGCCTGGCTCATCAGTGGTGAACCCTCCCAGCGGTTTCGCCAGTTTAATCTACCATACCGCTGTTATACTGCATTTTTGTAACTTCCTTTTATAGTGATACTATTGGTAGACTCTTGGAATGGGTATTTTAGAATAACTATGGACATAAGCTTTGAGGACAGTAGAATTACATACATTTTAAAATATATAATGTGCTTCGAGCAATCGCTCTTCCGCAAATATCAAATTGTGTCTTTTATTAGAACATTTGTAATATGATGCACTAGCGCGCCATCTGTTATCAAAATTCGAAACTATTTTAAAGGCGTAAGATTCTTTTTGAAATTAAACAATTTCTACTGCCCTTACTGCAATGGAAAAATTAAATGCTTCTACTGTCCTCAAAGCTTATGTCCATAGTTCTTCTAAAATGCCCATTCCAAGAGTCTACCAACAGTATCACTATAAAAGGAAGTTCCAAAAATGTAATATAACAGCGGTATGGTAGATTAAACTGGCGAAACCGCTGAGAGGGTTCACCACTGATGAGCCAGGCCCTCCCATTAATTTTTCCATTGCAGTAAGGGCAGTAGAAATTGTTTAATTTCAAAATTAATCTTACGCCTTTAAAATAGTTTCGAATTTTGATAACAGATGGCGCGCTAGTGCATCATATACTGTATTTGTTGATAAGTTGAAGATATAAACAAGTTTCGTATTTAGGTCTAAAGTTATAATAGAATTTATTCGTTGCATGTGTGGAGAGATAATGGTTTAGTGTGCTATAAACATTAAATAGTTACAGGCAATTAGGACGTTGATAGTGTAAGAACTAGACCTCTCTAACCCAGTATTTCTACCAAACACCGGATTGGCTGGTCCATTCTCTCTCTCGCCGATATTATCCTTCCATTAAGAGGTTTTAAAGAAGAAACAGCTCTCTTAAATGGTACGGGGATAAACGGATCAGAAGCTTTCTCGTTTAATGATATTAGAGCTTAGTACAACCTTTAGAAATAGCCTATACGTTTTGCCTCGATTTCTATAAAGACAAATATTTTTTGATAAATAAAATTTATTTTTTACACTTTTTTCTCTATTTTAAAATAAATGTATATTGTTATTTAGGGAATATATAGGAATATCGTTTTGAAAATAGAGAAATCCATAAATAAATCTTGAATTAAAAAGACATATATTGGATATAAATATAAATTATTTTACCATTAATTCAATTGGCTGAACGCCAACCTTTATCAAGGTATTATAACACATTAATATGTGTCAACAACAATGTAGCGCTGAGTATGTTGTTGACACACATTAATGTGTTATAATACATTGATATAGGTTGGCGTTTAGCTAACTGTGAAATATTGGTCAATTAAATTATAATTTGATCCAATATATGTATTTTTAATTAAATATATAGGAATATATTCTCCTATAGAAATTTAAATGATATAAATCGATGTTTGTAACATTCTCAGAACTATTGAATCAATCACTAAGAAGTTTTATGAAGGCTGAAAATAAATCAAAATAGTGGTCGTTAAAAAACCTAAACTGTTTAATTTGATAATCATAGTAAATCGGAAACTAATTACTAGGAATAACGAAGATATAAATAATAAATAAATTCAATTGGTAGTATCATTTTTTCAAAGTTATATTTTTTAAAATCAAAATTATTTGATTGATTAGGTACTTTGAAAAATCGTTGCTAAAATGTAGATTGATAACACTCGAGTGAAAATTGGTCTACATTTGGCTTGTATTAAATAATATATGATTGTTGACGAATTGATAGTGGTTGTTATGTTAATTATATATTAGAGTAACATAAAAAAAACACTTATTGACAAAACTTATATATCTTGTACCTTTTAGCATGTATATTGGGATTGAGACAAAAACTCTTAAAGATATTACAGTGACCTTTATTGAAGGCACATAAAATGATCAAAGTGTGAACAAAATTGCCTCTGTCTTCCTGAAAAAAAAAAGGATGACCAGCGAAATCAAAATATGAAACTTCCTTAAGTTTTGTCCATGAGTGTAATGAACAAGTAAGTTTTACGTTTGCATAAGCGTTCAAATTAATATCTATGTGTGAGGAAAAGACATAGATCTTCAAAAATGCATCAAAGGACAATGCATTTTCTTGATCAACTCTCTGTTAATCACAATATTTTCTGCAAAAATAGTTTCAACAAATTAGGACAACTGTTAATCTTTGTTTCGGTCAGTGGTCTTAATTAATAATGGAGGGCTACTTTTATCTAATGTTCTACATGCGAAGAGTATTGAACTTAGCCGATAAGGATAAAAGAGGATTTCAGCTAATCAACTGACAGGACTGTTCTTAGGCCAGAATACATTGTAACTTGGTTGAAAGGAAGTATCCATTTGAGAATAGGGCTCTCCTCCAGCTTAAAAATACCAATTTTGCGATTTTCTCAAAAAATACAAAAATATATATATATTTTAATTCACTTAATAAACGAAATAGGCACTGTTTTCTTTAATACATTTCTTTCTCAAAATTACAACAATATTTATCTTTAAATAAAAAGGCATATGTTTGATCAAAATTTCATATATTTCTTGTTGACACACTTTAAAATGTTATAACACCTTGCTAAAGGTTGGCGTTCAGCCAACTGAAATATTGGTAAATAAATTATATTTTGATCCTATATATGCCATTTTATTTGAAGATTTATTTATGGATTGCTCTATTTTCAAAACAATATTTATGTATTTTTCTCAACTTTTAATATTTTTAACCACTAATGAAAATAGAAGCTTTTACACCCAGAGGGATTAGATTGAAGAAAAAAACATGAAATATGAACCAAATTAACTTGTTCAAATTTAAAAAATATAGTTCGTTTAGATGTATATATTTATTTATATTAAAAATAAATTAGACATATCCTGACCACATTAACATGCGCGTTTTTTAGATGGCAGAGCGCCATCTAATGGAACAGAAATCAACTAAACGAGAGCAAAAGCCCAATCTTGATTTATCAAGAAATTGGGTTGACTAAATATCAAGAAACAGGTTAAATCAACGTCTAGTTCATTTCTGTTTCACTAGATGGGGCTCTGCCATCTAAAAAACGCTCATCTTATTGGTCAGGATAGGCCTAATTTGTTTTTAATACCAATACCTAACCTTTTTTTTATTTTGTATTCCACTTTTCTAAACATTATAAAACCTTTATATATGTGAAAAAACAAAAGAAAAAATAAATAAAAGTGTCAGGTGTTGATATTAAAAATAATGAAAGCCTATCCTGACCAGGAGCACATGTGCTTTTCAGATGGCAGAGCTCCATCTTGTGGAACAGAAATCAGCTAAACATTGATTTATCCTATTCCTTGATATTTGGCTAACCCAGGGAATAGGTTAAATCAATGTTTAGTTGATTTCTGTCCCACTAGATGGCGTCTGCCATTTGAAAAACACCTGTGCTCCTGGTCAGGATAGGCTTTCATTATTTTGAATATATAAATATATATATATGAAGGTTTTACAATTTTAAAGAAAGTTATAGAAATATTTGATGTCGAATTGAAGGTATAATGTCAGTTTAGCAAGCTATTACATAAAAATAATATTTATCAAATTTAGTTTTAATTATCAATACTCTTTCTCTTATACAAACTATTTTTCATATATTATAGATATAATTATACATACATATATATATATATTTAAATAAAGCAATCCATAAATAAATCTTTAATTAAAAAGGCATATATCGGATCAAAATATCATTTATTTTACTAATATTTCAGTTGGCTGAACGCCAACCTTTATCAAGGTATAATAACATATTAATTGGTAAAATAAATGATATTTTGATCCAATATATGCCTTTTTAATTAAACATATATTTATATTAAAAATAAAGAAAGCATTTATTTTTGACCCACTTATTTTTTTATCTTTTTTCTATTGATTTTCCATATATATGAATATTCCTTTGAAATGATTTTTTAAAAGTATTTTGAAATGTGTTAAAGATAAGTAAAGAAGGTATTTCCCTTTCTAATATTGATATATTTTATTAAAAAAAAAAAAACAACCCAAATTCATAAATAAACAACGTCAAGAAATTAGTCTTCACCAAAGTTTAGAAAGCATCCACTTTGCAAAAACATTAAAAAGCAATAGCCATAGCGTTTGGTATTAAAAAGAAAAAAAAAAGAGTTTCAAACATTACAAATTCCATGCACGGGTTTAAAATGCAGAGCACGGATTAGCCCGTCGCTCGTCTGGAAATATTGATTGCACCAAGTGTCAGAAAATGCCAATCAATGCAACCTCTTTAAAATTCAATATTGGTTCGCTTGGGAATAAATCATCAGACGAGCTATTTTACGCACACGAAGATTTCCCTGGCAATTTGTCTCCCTACCAAACCTGGTACTAAATTCAAATGGTAAAAAAAAGAGAGATATCCATTTATTATTGAAGTTTAAATAAAAAATGTGACATATGTTGCATGAAATAGAATCATACGATCAATTTGTTTGCTCTCTCACTTTTTTTCCAGAAAAAATTGTTTTGTGCTGTCTAAACATGCTCTCTAAGTACCTACAATTTAAAAACTATTATTTCTTTAATGTAATAAATTTGATTTTTAGAAGTGAAGCAGAAATAGTTTTTAACAAGTAAAAGTTCTGAAGGATTTCACAGTCAAATAACTATTTTTTGAATTTGAACATCAGTTTTTTTCAAGTGGCGTGTAGAGATATGTTTATCAAGTGATTACGCACAAGCAGATCGAAAGTTCTGGAAATCTGAAAAATCATTACATAGAATATACACTCATGGATAAAACTTAAGGAAGTTGTACCTATTAGCATGTATATCGGGACAATAACTCTAAAAGATACACTCATGGACAAAACCTAAAGAAGTTGTACATTTTAGCATATATATCGGGATTCAGACAATAACTCTAAAAGATACACTCATGGACAAAATTTAAGGAATTTGTACCTTTTAGCATATATCGGTATTTAAACAATAACTCTAAAAGATATTTGATATACAGTGTGAACCTTTTATTTGAAAAATTATATTATGATGCAAATATGAAAAATGCAATATAACAGCGGTTTGGTAGATTAAACTGGCGGAACCGCTGGGAGGGTTCACCACTGATAGCCATTAATCTTTCCATTGCAGTAAGGGCAGTAGAAATTGTTTAATTTTTAAAAGAATCATACGCGTCTATAATAGTTCCGAATTTCCATAACAGTGACCCTTATTGAATACACACGAGATAACTAAGTGTGAACAAAATTGCGTCTTCCTCGTCTTCAAAAAATATAAATGAAATAGACAACCAGCGACATCAAAGAGTTTTAACTTCCTCAAGTGTTTTCCATTAAATGTGTACCTTTTACTCTTCATATATCGTATGAATTTTCAGCACAATTCTTGTCAAGGTGCTGATTATGAATTGCCAAAGAGATCAATTCAAATTGTTACGTTGGTAAACCAAAATGAATCAAATCTTCTGCATCAATTTTTTTTCTTAAATTATTATTTAAGAAAAAGAAATATATAAAAGAAAGTACAAAAATAAAATTGTAGTGGGATCAGGTTGTGATAGATTAATAAAAAAATATATCCTATTCGAGAAACTGAAAATATCTGATGGGTTACTCCATCTATCGGAATAAATTTAAACTAATCGTTCTTTTTTTATAATACCATAACATTGACCAAATACCCTTTCTTGATAATGAAGAAAAGCACCGAGTTGGCTTTTCTTGATTATTTCATCAAAATTAATTTTTATTTTTTCCTGACGAAGACAAAATATAGGGAAATTGTATCTTTTAGCATGTATATCGGTAAAAACAGAGGCCCGGCGATAAAAAAAATGTGAACTTCCTCAAGTTTTGTCCATTAATGTAAGAAGGGAAATTCTGAGCCTGGTGCATTCTTCACATAGCGGAGGGTAGACAACACCCTAGAGGGATTAAGCCAGGATGGGACTGAGGAGCGTCAGGATAAGATAGTCATACACTTGACCTCGAAGTTGGAAACGGCTTCAAAAATTAACGAACTTATTATCAGGTCTGAGACATATGGATGCGAGAGAAAAGAGAAACTGTTATGTCATTTTTACTCACGATATTCTACAATAAATGCTCAACAAACCAATCTCCATTTTGACCTTTGTGAAGATACCATCGTATTCTAGAACCCTTATTGAGTAGGCGCACTAGTTTAAATACTGCCATTACAATATAATAATAATGATAACATTAGAAAACATAAATAGTATAGTGATAGATGAAACAAACTATAGGTTCTATAGCAGCTTGTCAAAACATAGCATAGTGAGAGAATATGGCTTTACGGGCTACTAACCAAAGTGTTATGAATTTCTAGCTCAAATAGCATAATAGAGGATTTTGTGGTAACCATGTGGATACCATCGTATTTGAGAACCCTTATTGAGTAGGAGCACTAGTTTAAAAATGCTCTCTCCATATAATAATAATGATAATAATAACATTATAAACCTAAATAGTATTCTGATAGATGAAACAAACTATAGGTTCTATAGCAGCTTTTCACAACATAGCATAATAGAGGATTTTGTGGTAACCATGTGGATACCATCGTATCTAAAATACGCACTAGTTTAAAAACTGCTCTTCCCATATAATAATAATAATAATAATATAACATTATAAACATAAATAGTATTCTGATAGATGACAAACTATATGTTCTATATCAGCTTGTCACAACATAGCATAGTAAAGAGAATATGGTTTTACAAGCTACTAACCAAGGTGTATGAATTTCTAGCTCAAATAGCATAATAGAGGATTTTGTGGTAACAGATTTAAATGAGACACGGTAGATAAATGGGATTGGTTGCTGGAATGTGACACCTCATTGGTCGAGAAGCCATTAAACAAAGTATGAAAGTTATCTCTCAAAGGTCATTATTGTTGGAGGTCATCAAATCATCTTCGAGCTGTAGGATTACTGTCGTTTACAACAGATGTGACTAATGGTCTTGTTTAATGTTACTTTAAATTGACCTTCTACATTTCTGGTTGCTATCTTTACTATTCTCCCCCTCGTGGGTAGGCAGTCATTGCTCGCGGTGTATAGGAATCTGGCTTGATCAGAAACATTGAAATATATATTTTAGATACTTCCCTTCTAGAGGATTGATAGATGAGTGGTATAAAATGTCGATAATCGACAGCAACGATGCAGGTTCGAATATCGAATTGGAAACCTTTTTTTCTTCTGAAGAAAATTTGTTTCATTGGCCTCTGATTCTTTCCAAATTACAACCCTCACTAGTAACCAAATCAGGCTATACCACACTTGTATGTAAAAAAGTTGAACTCATTTCCACATATGTATAAACATGTGGTACATTTGTAGTAAAGCAGTTGTTAACTACCCACCATGATTATCATGGCCTGTTTCACGCGTACTAGAGATAATAATAATAATAATAATAATAATATTATTTATATATCAATTTACAGATTAAGGTTGTATTTTAGTATAAAAAATGTATGAATACACATGTAAATGATATCCTTCTATTCTATAAATAGAGCGTTTAAATTTAGGTACAAAACTTAATCTAAATTTGCGAGTATATGTATATCAAAATATGTACAAGATTTAAAAGTAGTTTCAATCATAAATGCTGTGATCTGCATTCTTCTGTGTCTAACTCCAGGATTCCATTGCCGCGTCTCGAAACCAAGACTCCCATCCAAAAAAGCACTGTCTCTATAAACGCTATGAAGACAAAGCCATTATTCACGAAGTTGTATTAAAAAAAGCAAAGCTACTGAAGACAAAATTTAAAGACGCCGAGGGAATACTTGTCGGAAACACGATAATGATAAGGCACAATTTGGGTTATTAATATATACAGTTATCAGCGTCATAATCAAGCAACAATTCTTAATCAATTCTGTCACCGTTTGCTTTGTGAATGTGTGAATGGAATAAATACCCAAATATGGCCACTTTTTATAACTATCGGTGGTTCAGTGGTAGAATGCTCGCCTGCCACGCGGGCGGCCCGGGTTCGTTTCCCGGCCGATGCATTTTTTTTTTTTTTTACAATTTTTAAAACTCATTTATATATTATACAAGAATGACATCCACGGCGCCAATTTATAATTGTAACGAATAGTATTTGAATAAGAGCATTTAATCGGGTAAAACCCGGGCGTTGCCCGGGTCATTTGGCTAATAGATTATAAACACAAAGAATAAGATCAAAACCCAATAAATAAATAGTGTAATGTTTCGGTTACAACGCTGTTACCTAAACGTCACACACTATTTATGTATTTATATTTGGTCTTATCACTTTGTGTTTGACAGAAACACATTAGATCGATGCCAATAGAAGTAAATTTTCAAGTTGTGAGTCACACAGCTTAATAAGGTAACAAATTATTTATTATTATATAGAAAGAGAGAGATTACTAATATCGGTATTTTGCAAATAGGAAATTTATCAATACCTTTATACTAATTTAGGTATATATTGTTTACATTTTTTTTTGATAAAAATGAGAATTCATTTAACAACTTTACGCTTACCTTGGCACATTTATCTACGAGACAATCTAAATATTGCCAGGCCATCTACTTTCAGCGAAACCAGCAAATCCTCTTAGAATAAAAAATATCAACATAATCCGGATTGAAACATTACAAGTCAGAATCCCTTCCCTACGATAATGCATTCAAGAATACAGAAAAAATATCTCTAAAACTGGATGGTTTCAGTTCAACGAGCGGATCTAGAAAGGCACTCGGTCTCAATCCTTATTAAAGTTTTTCCTTTAAAATAATTCCTATTATAAACATATTACTATCATTTTTTATTATCTTTAGTGCATGTTGGTGGAAGTCCTTGGTAGGATAAGTGAGACAAACTGAAGATTGCAGAGCAGACTGAGATCAAAAATATTGTGATCTGCATTTTTCTGTCTATGACCTCCAGGATACCACCGCCGCGTCAAAGCCAAGACTCCCGTCCAAGAAGGCGCTATCCATATGAATGGTATGACGACAAATGACTTTCCGTTTGAAGTATTGAGGTGACACATTCCAGTAACCATGATAGTCATGGAAGGTAGAGTAGTTAACGATTACATTTACTGCAAGTGCACCACATTTCTACACATGTAAAGAACAGATGTTTTTTTTTTGCGCTTACAAGTGTCCCAGAGCCCCGCTTTGTTAATTGCACTTACTAGTAGGGTTGGACTTTTAAAGAATCGGGGAATATTGAAAATAAATTTATTTACAAAAAAGTACCTATTACGGGATTTTCAAACCCGGGTCGTGACTATGGAAAACCTTATTATCAGTATTAATATACTTAATGCCTTAAATACCTATTAGTTATTTTTTCAGGAAGCCTCTAGGCCCAGTTTTCTGGTCATTGAGGTACAGCTTGCACCACGCTGACAAGGATTAACAGCCTGAAATGCATACATGTTTGGCTTTTCTTGATTATCAAGAAAAAGTATTTGGAAAGTATTTAAAATATACTATTATAGAACGAGGTTTGAAAACTATACCGCAAATGTTTCTTTTAAACGAAAAATCGAAATTTAGTTTAAGGAAAATAACGATTATTTCTAACCTTAGGGATGAAGTATGAATTGTGAAGAGTAGAGTTATTTCTTCTTGTTCAAAAGAACATATTATCAAGCATACAATTAGGTAAGACAAATTTCAGTCCGCGACGCATCAATTGATTTTATTTCAAAATCATTTCAACTTTTTACGCATTGATAAATAAAAATCCAATGTATATAAAATGTGAGATATATTTATAACCCAGGTTCCTGGAGCGCAGAGTGCCAACTACCCGGAATAAAATGATCAAATAGCCCCTTTATTGAATAAAAATACCCACATAGAAGAAACACAGGGTAACTTATTAGTTCTAATTCAATGTATATTGAATATCCTTTATGGACACTAAGTTGATAGATATAAATTATTACAAAAAGAGCTCCAAATAACAAGTTATTTTCAAGTGCCATCATCTTCAATTAAAGTCCAAATTACCATTCCCAGTTTGCGTGACGGCGACCATTGTAACAGAAGATAGACAAAGAATGATGTCCATGTAGACACATCTTCCAGTTTTTCACCAAATTCTGTAGCTGTCACTTTGAACATAGCTTCTGATTCGAATTTATTCCGAATATTTCAACCAATTTGTCAAAAAGTGAATATTTTCAAATTCTTCTTTTATTTTTGGAATATGAAATACAAATTTTAAACTTTAATAGTTTGATTGTTTCAATAAAAGTTGCATATTGGGGACCTATACAAAATTTGCATAATTGATATTTGAAATATATTTAGACATTTGAAAAATACGTATACCAGCTAGAGAAATTTGTTTATTATATTTTCTTCCTATAAAAACGTAAATATATCACAATAAATCACATATAAACGTAACCAGGTATCTGAAGACACAATTGTGGTCACATTTAAAGAAACCTTTTTCATACAAAAGAAATGTACTACAATTAACAGGATGAATGAAAGGGGAAATATCAATGATATTACGCATTGGGCACTTTTTTTATCAATAAAAAAAAAGCTCCAATGACCCCGATTCTTGCAAAAGTCCAACCCCACCAGCGAGTATAAGAGAGTCCAGATATGACAAAATACCCATTCTTGATTAATCAAGAAAAGCTAACTTTAAACATGTTACGGGCTGTTGGCTTTCATCAGCGTGGTGCAAGCTATACCTTTTTGATTTATTATTAGAGTTGAGATTCCTAATTCTGTGTTTTATGTAATTGTTATATAGCAACAGGGATAAAATCTGACTAAAAAGGGGGAAAATAGCAATTAGGAAAATAGGAATGTATAAATTAGTCAGAAATGTCAGTTAAAAATGATGATAAGTGATATGGAGAATTGAAGTAAAGAACAGATGGAGGGAGTAAGTGTAAATTACATGTTGTAAGACAACAGTAAAAGACAACAACTAGCCGATTCACTCCAATATTCAGTGTGATTGGCCCCTGGGGTGTGATCTCAGGGAGCAGTGTCGGCTATTTGTTTACGGGTTCCCAGGAATGAAATCATTACGTACTGGATTCTTACTTTCTCTAATTGCTCTTCCTGACGTTTACACGGTCGTGAAGTATTCTCTTTGATCCCGAGTCAATCGATTAAACATTCTATCCATTCCTATTTCCTTTTTTTACATTTTTGATACTCCAAATGTTTCAAAGAATGCTTAGGTCTTCATAAAGAACCTTACATATAAGATAAACTTTGTATAGTACACAACGTGAGCCTGGCCCCTGCAAAAAATCTTTCATTATTGTAAGAACAATTGAAAGTTTGCTTTATTTGAAAAAGAATAATTCGTGCTTATTGGTCTCATTTCTTATATAACCTATTGTTACGTCGCCGCTTCTTTGTCAAGGATGGTCAATTGCATATGGGAATGACAAGGATCTCTTCTGACTTTTTTTAACCATTGTGAATTATGGAGAACAAGCAAGGATGATCCAACCACCGTTCAACAAAATAAATATAAATTTAACTGCTTCTTCACTTAACGGCGATAAGAAGAAACTGTTAGCTACACCCGTCACGCGCGCTTCTCTCCTTCTTATCTGCTCTTCACCTGTGTACTGGTGTAGACACATAGTGGGCATTGATACTGCTGTGAGATGTATGGAGACATCAGAGGCTCTTCATTAGACACGACAACAACAACAACTGTGTACTCCTATTGTCCCCGTCATCCTGTCACCGTGTCTTTCTTATGACGAATTACCAAATGAGTCCACAATATGGCGCTCTGCCATTTAAAAGGTTCACATGAACGTGGTCAAGATATGTTTTTTTATAATTTTAATATATACAACAAAATAGGCACCTCTCCCTTTGAAAATGCCTCAAATTAATGAATTTTGTTTATCATCCCAGGACGAAACGTAAAGATGTTGATGAAAATTTAATAGTATAGGTATATTATATTTAAATCAATTTTCATATAATGACAACTCTCTCTACTATTATCTGTAGTGTAAAAGGTAATAATAATAATAATAATTAAAAAGGTATAATAATAATAATTTCTTAAAACAATATTCGTTTGGCAAATATTAACTAAGGAAAAACCTGGGTGAAGATAGACCAAACGTTAGTAATTGACAAAAGGCATTGTGCTATTTTCCTTGTATATCGATAAAAAAAAAACAAAGCTCTTAAAATAACCTCCCTTCTCTAAATTAACTCTAAAAGTCAAACTGAATATTTTTCCAATTTTATAAAATTTTAAAATAGAAATGTTTTTATATAAAATATTCTCGGGAAAACTCTGAATATCTTCCTGAAATAAAATCAAAAGATAAAAATTTATGGAAAAGTTTCAAACAAACCAAACTGTTTGTGGTTCTATATTAAATAATTGATTGAATATTGATGGAAAGGGACTTTGGGAGGTAAACTGGACTTGCCTTAAACTGCTCAAATCAAGTTTGACTTTGTTATATGCAGTTATCTCCTTTTTCTTCAGAGAACTCAATTGTCATAGAAGAATGAAATATTTTCAATAATATTTCTTTATCAATATTAAATGAGTTTGCTAGATCTAAATATATTAAATTTAAAATATCTTTCACATTTTGATTGTATAAAATGTTTGATATGATTATAGGACGGAATTTTTGAAAATTGTTTATTTTTTTGTTAACCAAATGTTTTCATCACTTTCTACTCACAGACAGTATTTTTAATATTGAAATTAATAAAGTTGGAGAGAATTATCAATTAATAAAATGGTTTAGAAAAACTGTACAAATAATTTATAAGAAAATAAATGATAAGATTTTGTATATTGTAATGTAGAAAATTAGGAAAGACAAACTTCAAGATGTGAAACACGGCAATTTGTATAAAGCAAGCACAGAATCAACATTTATAAGATACAAGATAAGCAATGAGGAATTTTTCCAGAGTAACAAAATATTTATATTAATAAAATGGAAATTTCATAAGTGGACATCACTAAAAACTTTCGTTACAATGCATCAATTTCAACCAAATTTTCAACATTTATGTAAAACGAGATGGAGCAGGTTTTGCTTAACATAAAAATATATTTCCTAACATTAACATGCGTAACTTCGCTGTTATCGATTAAATACAAAAAAAAATCAACAGAGTTAATTTTTTTACATACTAGCTAATAATCTCAATCTAAAAAACAACAACGATATTATATCTTTCTCACATATTCACACACAATATTAATTAATAATTAACTAACCTTTAACATTGTTTATTATATTTAAACTTTTATTTCTACATTTGTTTTTAAATACCCAATTGTTTTATCATGTTTCTAATTTCGCCTAACAAATATACAAATTTATAGTGACCAACATATGCAAATTTTACCTTTGTTTTTATTTAACTTGATATCGTAAACATATACATCCATTGTAAGCATTTTTCTGTTCACCTTCTGTGGTTTCTCTTTTCTCTGATAGTGTTTAGGTGTAGTATATTTTCTTATTACCAGACTACAAACATTCCCTCGAGAAAAACCTGGGCGAAGCCGGGTACATCCGCTAGTAAATAATATAAATATCAAAATTTAATATTCAGTACACAAAATATAATAAATAAAATTATCAAAAAGGCATCTCCTTATCGTGCAACTGAAAGTTGCTAATGGCTTGCGCCATCTATCGGAATAAATATCAACTATTATCGTTGATTTTTTTCTCGTGGATGCCTGAATGACCAGATTTTTGGTCGTTGAGGTACAGCTTGCACCACGCTGATGTGGGCCAATAGCCCGAAACGCGTCCGTGGTTAGCTATTTTTGATTAATATAGAATGAGATTGTGATAGAATGATAGTTCCATGAGATTCACGCAGAATATTGCCACGTGGAAAATTAGAGAAGACAAAAACTTCAGGAGGAAACAAAATTTATTTCAGGGAAGGACAAACTATGAATGGTAAACAAAAAATAAGCCACGAGGGAAAATCACAGAGTCGCCAGATATAGACATAAAAATGACCACTCTGTTAATATAAAAAATAATAAAAATTAATAAATACTTTGTTACATAAATAAAATTAATAAATACTATGTTACAATATCTTGTAATATTCACAATCTGTTAAAGAAGTATTTAGTTTGCAAAGTGGCTAGGCCGAATCTATGGCCAAAATATAGATGAGAATTTGCCGGGAGGAGATTGATCAATAAAAGCATAGGGTTCCTCTCCCATCAAAGTTGATGTTATAGCTTTGTCAACGACCCGATGCCGCTAGTTTTCCGCGACGGTCAATAGATGGCGTCTATCTTTGACGATGATCGTTATTTAAATATTTATTTCTCGAGTTTTAAAATAGCATTAACGATTTATTTAGTAATTATTTGGATCAAAAAGCATCTCTTTGTAAATCTAAGGTTTGTCTTTACTTCTTCTTCCAACATGGAAATATCTAAATGAACAGCAAAAATTCCTATGAGCGACTACATTGGTCCAAATGGAAAACGACAAATTGATATAACTCAGAGGTCGAAAATTTGCGGTTCGCGAGTCACATGCGGCTCTTTTGGATGTGAAGCTGCGGTTCTTTATATTGTTCTATACGCAAATATTATTTATACTGTCAAATTATATTGACAAACATTTTCAGTTTTTTATGATCAGTTTTTAGCGGAAGAATGTTGTCTTCGTTTGTTAGTGAACCACTCTCTCACGCCTTCTCATTGGACGAATATGGTCATGTCTGTATATAAAAGGGGACTAAGGGGATGTGAAGGGGGCCGAGAGCGAGGAGAATTGGTGTGGAGACGCTTAAAGTGCTTTTCTACGTGATTCTTTCGTGTCTGGGGATCTCTTCGCATCCCGGTGTAACCTGAGTCCAATTACTACCAACGCTACAATAAAGATAAGTACTATTTTGTTTTTATCATACTAATCGTGAGTTTTATTTACTTCCTTCTTGTTGTTGGTGTTGTACTCTTGAGTGTACGCTTTTCTGTGTATTAAGTTACATTTACTTTAGGCCCTATTATATTCCATTTTATAGTAGTAATATAGTAATAGTAACTTTTGTCAATTCGAGTACTATTTATAGTTGGCTAGAAAAAATGCGTGGCTCTTTAAAAACTTTGAAATTTTGTTAAATTGTAATTTTTGACTCTTCCTACTAAAAAATTTACCGCCTCATGTCACAAACCCAATTTTCAATGAGTTATTACTTTCGGGATATACTAAAAGCATCCATATTTCGGATGGTTTTAAATTGTAAGCTCATTTATATGAGAATAATTAGGGCAAAAAAAAAGAAGGTAAAAAATAATATTTTTAAAAATTTCTAAAGATATCATTTATATCACCTCATTAATATAATGCTGATTATAACTGGAGAAATGGAAAGAGAGAACTGCTGCAGAAATTATCTCTCTCTGTGTCTGAAGAAAAAAGTGCTAAAAAATCATAAAAAGAAAACATTAGGGGCGAAAGGTTTTTTGGCTTAATGAATAATCAATATAGGTTTTAAATAGATTGTAAAAAACTCGGTTTCATTCACTATCCCACAGCCTCTCCTTATGAGGGTAAATGAATAACCTTATTAAAAATGTAATAAACACTTGGCCATGAGATGAGAAAAATAGCTTCTAATTAATCATTAATAAATGAAGAAAAATGGGTTTAATTATACTAACATATATGGAATAATTTGATAATATTTAGCGCTTATTACGATATTTATATATGAAAATTAGAAACTATTTTAGAAGCGTATGATTCTTTTTTTAAATTAAGCAATTTATACTGCCCTTACTGCAATGGAAAATTTAAAAGGAAGGCCTGGCTTATCAGTGGTGAACTCTCCCAGCGGTTTCGCCAGTTTAATTTTTCCATTGCAGTAATGGCAGTAGTAATTGTTTAATTTGAAAAAGAATCTTACGCGTCTAAAATAATTTCTAATTTTCATAACAGATGGCGCGCTAGTGCATCGTAATATTTATATATGTATAACATAGGGTAGTATTCACGTATCAAAAAATTCACGTGTTAAAAATGTATTAAAATAATTCATTTTTTTCTTATCATCCTAGTTCAGAATTCAGATTTGGTGATAAAGAATGCGCTAGAGATACATAAAAAATAAGTAAAAATACATTTTTAAAGGTAGAGGTGCCATTTTTGATATGTATATATTTTGTAATAAAAATAAAAAAGGCATATCCTGACCACGAACACATGAGCATTTTAGATATTTTTAGATATTAGGATATGCCTTTTTTTATTTTAATACCAACACTTGACCTTTTTTATTATTTTTCACATATTATGTAATATTTAGGGCAAAAGGATGATAAGGTTTGGAGAATATATCTCTCCTGTTTCAGAATGCATTATCTTGGTACATATGTCAAAATGAAGTGGATTAAATTTGCATATATGTAAACATACATATTCTTATGTAGAGAATAGAATCATCAGACGCTATTGCTCTTATTAAATAATAGACGAATTACTGTAATTATTGAATTGAACATTAAGATTAATTGGGAAGGATTTGCCTTTTAGTGGTGAACCCTCTCAGTGATTTCGCCCATTCAATCCACTAGATTGCTGCAACTATTGAATGTTAATTCTGCCTATTTATTCTGTACTTTAACTCCGCCTTTGCCGGTCCCAAGCCCGGATGAAAAGGAGACGCAGTAACAAGCTCGCTAAAAAACCAGAGCTCAGCTGGCCCGACTGATAGTACCCTGTAAGAGCTCCTAATCCAGGGATACAGGATGAGCAGCGTTTGTACTCAATGTTAGGAGCGGCTGCTCACGGCTTCTGTTCCTCATGTCAGAGGCAGCCATTTCTTTTGGAGCTAAGTCAACCTGTCATTGATTAGTGCTCCCAATCTTAATGACAAAGGCAGACGCATTTTACTTCACCCCTTCTCAAGCTCTACAAGCTTGATACCCTAATATGATTGAGTGGAGATAAGAAATAAGAATATTCTGCACTTTAAGGTTTATTAATGGTGCCTAACAAACCTATGGAACTTGTTACTCTAGACATTACATATATATATCAGTCTTGAGAACAGCTCTTCCGCTTAAAGGACAAGAAAACAAATGCAAAACCCTTTTAGAGCAACATAAATAAACAATACACATCTGGTGGATTAAATTGGGAAATCGCTGAAAATATTCATCATTAATGCTGAACCTTCCTAATTCTTTTTCATATATAGTTCAATAATTTCACAAATTGGTCTATTGTTTAGAAAAGGTAATGGCGTTGAATGTTTCCATTATCTATAAATAGAGTGAGTCATATTTGTTGTTTAGTCTGTTACATCTCCTTATATCTATAAGTATATCAAAGAGTCTATCAACAGTATCACTATAAAATGGAAGTTCCAAAAATGCAATATAACAGCGGTATGATAGATTAAACTGGTGAAACCGCTGAGAGGGTTCACCACTGATGAGCCAGGCCCTCTCATTATTTTTTTTCCATTGCAGTAAGGGCAGTAGAAATTGTTTAATATCAAAAAGAATCTTATGCCTTTAAAATAGTTTCGAATTTTGATAACAGATGGCGCGCTAGTGCATCTATCTATATAAAAATATTTGAAAACTATGTATACAATGTAGAATTTTAATAAATTAGTAAAGAAGTTGGATTCTCTTTCCCCCAAAAGCGCTCTAATAAAAGTGAAACAATTCGCACTTTATCAATGTTTAGTAATTTTTCGCTACATCTAAAGAGGATGTTTACAAATAGAAGCATTGAAGTGAAAATATCAAGCCTCGAGGGATTTTTTAAAAAAATGTTTATTCACAAATCTTTTTAGCTTTCTGGCATGGAATCCCTTCTACTGGAGAAAATATTGATACAATTGTATCATGTTTTTATCCTGTAGAAGGACTTCTGTGGCCGAAAGCTAGAGATAGATTTGTAAATAAACATTTTTCAAAATTTATCCCTGGAGGCTTGGAACTTTCACCTTAATATTAATACAAGGAAACATTTGATCAAATAAAAGGATGTAAGAGACGTACCATACTTGAGCTGTGGGATGTTTGACGTTCCTGGGAGGTTTGACATCTTTGAGGATGATCTTAGAAGGATTGCGTAAGTCAGCCACCCACAGCGACACGGCCGGGTTCTCTCCTCCAGCCTGGACACACGCCGTTCTCTTCTTCTACTTCTATAACTTCCATATTGTATCTCTGAGTCTCACTCTCTTCAAATTGATTTTAAAGTAATATAGCTACATCAATCGCTATGAGTTATTTCCTAAAATTCCGGTGATTCACTGTTACCTTTCTCAAGGGAATGTATTCTTCAATTCCAGCTTATTTAGAAGCAATAGAATTCTAGAATTCATTCCCCTGAAGAGGATGGCAATAAGTTGCCGAAAAGTCAGGAAATAATAACTAAAGAAGAATTGATGTATCTATTGGTTCTTTTTGTAAAACAAATTCCTAATCATCAAATGATATTTAAGTATATATACCTATAGAGCTCTTATAATATGAAATATACACTAATGGAAAGAGAAAGCGTTACATTCCGAAGATATTGAAGAAAAATGGAATTTCGTACCACTTAAATTCTTGCTGTGTGTAATAAACGATTACATTTTGAATGAAAAAACGCGTCTAACATTAGTCGCATATTTATATTCTTTATATATTGAATATATCTGTTGCATGTAATTGCCTACCCATTCATATAAGGTTTTATGATATATAAGTCAGAATTGAAACGATAGAGTTCAAACTTACCATAATTGATTAATATTATAAGAGAAATTTCTTCTTTTCATTAAACAAACAAATATCTTACCGAATATGTATAAATTTTTTATACTTGCTAAAGTATTTTTGATAAAACTTAGAGAATTTGATCGGTAGCTTTTGCTTCTTTGTTTTGATAAAAAGAAACGAATTATTAATGCAAGTTTTCATGATAAATTTCAAATATAACATTAAACTATGAAAGTGTATTTACATATTTTCTAAATGTGCATTGTGGCATTATTCCATTAATTATGTCTTAGTGTTACACTTCCTATTTCCACTGGTGTATTGTGCGAAGAAAAGTCATACAATAATTTTTAAAATAGGGAACAATTGTTTTTTGAGAGAAAACAGGTTTATGGAGCGATGTAAGTAAGGGAGAAAATTTTATTTTGACAATTAACAAAATTTTCACCTCTTATTTACATATAAAAAAAATGAAATTAAAAAACGACAGGGGTTCTGGGAAGGAGTCGTTATTCACCTTTTCAAAAAACTCTTCTACCTTTCGTATATTTATATGAGGAAGCTGTTTTGTTCGAAGTTTGGGTGTGGAATATTGCATGATTGTTGTAGCTTTAACCTGGGTATCTTTGTTAGAGGCCTGGGTCTCTTTGGAAGAGGCCTCTGTATTCGCTGGTGAAGGCTCAGTAGGGCTTGACGTTGTCACAGGCATCAGACGCATGCTCCCTCGCTGAAGGGACGTCTGGAATTCATTATTTGTCACAAGCCTTCCTAAAGTTGGACAGTCTCCTGCCTAGGTCAGAACCCTTGTCCCCGACATACGCTATATTCCTGTTTAGTAACTCCATCAGAGCAGACCTCTGCTCAGGCGAAACCAGCCCTAGGATCTCCCTTTTCGTAGTGAGGGATACAACAGCCTCTCCTATTTCCTCCGTATACGTAATAATCGTTATATAGGGGTACTGGGAAGGAGTCGTTATTCACTTTTTCAAACAACTCTTCTACCTTTCGTATATTTATGTGTGAAAGCTGTTTTGTTCGGCGTTTGGGTGTGGAATATTGCATGATTGTTGTAGTTTTAACCTGGGTATCTTTGTTAGAAGCCAAGGTCTCTTTGGAAGAGGGTCTGTTTTCGTTGGTTAAGACTCAGTAGGGCTTGACGTTGTCACAGGGACTACCTGGATGGTTTTAGAATCTCCCGCAGCCGATGTAGGCATTTATGTGGGAGGGCGTGGACTGGGAGGGTAAAGGCGTCGACACCGGTCCACTTCGAGTGTCCTGAATATGAGAAGGACCACTGCCTTGGGTTTCTAAGAAGCAGGTCGCTCGCAGATGGTCCCCCTGGCGGTGAAACTTGCTACACTTCACGCCGTAGATGATGTACTGTGGGCGTGGACTCTACTTTGAAGATGATTACTAGATTGGCAGTTAACAGGAGAATATGCTGTCGTTCATTCGGAGGGACTTATTCAAGTCTTCTAGCTAGTCCGACCAGAACATGGCCAGACATCTTCATTAGCTGGTAGAGTGATGCTTTCCTCGGCAATTTCTCGAAGACCTTCATGTAATGCACCAGATTTAAATCCACACACCATTCGACATAGAAGCACTGGACTGACGATGCTGCTGCTGATCTAGCTTTGTTCAGCGCTTGCTTCTTCTTGGTGTTCCTGACGAAGGTCATAGACTCCCTCGTGGTTCTTTTAGGCTGTCCGTTTGGAGAGCTAGAGTCCGGCCTAGATATCTCGACCCGCTGACTTTTAGGATATGTTTTTTTTTATTGTCCTGGTTTACAGGTTGGAAAGGTTCGGCGTTGTCATTTTCCGCGGCCTCAACCTGTTTCGCCTATTTTCTTTTTTTTTTTCCGCGGCCTGGTTTAGATCTCCGCTAATGTTCACAGACAAATTTGCATGTCCGTCTTTTCCTACCAAATTCATGCGATTATTCTTAGAATTGATCTTCGTCGATAACTAGACGTCCTATTTTGATAATTCGATGGGGCCAATGCCTCATATTGCTCGCAATTCTCACTCTCCGCCAGCACCACATGGTTGAACACATGGTTCGGGATCTCCATCTTTCCTACTTCCATCTCTAAAAAGAGCGGAACGCTCGCACGCTGCGTGGCCGAGAGTGAAAGAGCTTTCGAGAAAATTTGCTCTTCTACTGGCCAATAAAAATAAACAGTAGTAATAGTGTATTATGTTATTATTAACTTTTACAATTGATTTAAAGACATTTTTTCGTCAAGAGAAGTGAACTCAAGTTGAGGAGAAAAGGATGATAAAGAATTACCTTAGGGTACTTGACGGAGCGGACCTCGGGGTAGAGCAATCTGTCGCCATACCAGACGTAGGAATGGGCGCCCACCTTGGTGGCGTTGGTCTGGGAGAAACAGATCCAGGATCCATCAGGGGCCCACCACACGGCCTTCCCGCTGTGCAGGATCTCCACTGGACACACCGCTCTCTGATAAATCACAGGTACAGACACATCGCATCGCAGTTAGGATAGATAGAAATTTGATCTATTTTTGAAAGAAAATAATCCTACTTTTGTGTGATAGCTTAAAATATCGAGTGAATTGTTTTAAAGATGAAATGTTATTAAATAACACACAATTTTATTTATTATTTTATTTCTGAAATATATCATAACTCACAAGTATATACTCTCTGTTAGAGAAAGAGAGGGGGACGCATTATGGATCTATAAGAAATTGTTTTTTATCAACATTATGATAAAAACACGCTAACTTTGTCAATACAGATGATTCTATATTGACAAGTTTGTTTAAAATATTTATATGAATTCACACACAAAAAACCTTCATTAAGACACCAGTCAGATTCTCCTCTCTCATTGCCGGCTTACAACGATATCCTCACAATGATCAATCACCATCATGTAGTGGAGGAGAAAACGATAAATCCAAGTTATTTTACTGCTTTGTGAAAGTTGTATAGAGGCCGAGCAACAATTCAACTTGATATCTCGTGGTGTAAGCTGTATCTCAACGATAAAAAGCTGGCCTTTGAGGCATCCTCAAAAATCATGAAATAGGTATTTAGACAGAAGAACAGATGGCGCAAGCCATCAGAAACTTTTAGTTTCACTATCAGGATATACCTCTTTATCAATTTATCCACCTTACACAGTACAATTTCATTTTGTACTATTTCTCACAGATTGAATCAAATTCAACATTATAATTTAAACTAAGAGGAATTTGATCAATACACACATGTAGATATACTCGTATGATGAATTATTCGACTCTGCCTGGATTCTCTTCAAGTGAAGGTATGTCAAATACTAATATAGTGTCAACACATTTTATTTGTGAAAATAATCATTTTCGCATATCACCGTGCAAAATCTAAAATATTCTTTAAAATCTTTTTAAACAGCAATCAACCAAATGGCATCACCCCAAAAAATTCCCATATTATATAAAAAAACTGTCGTCTCTTATATATGCTTTTATTATGATTTTATTTTGAAAAAATATTTAGTAATTAATCAACAGATTATAAACAGTCATGGAAAATATATAAGGAAGTTTCATATTTTGAATTCGCCGGTCTTTTATTATTTTTTTTTTTTGAAAGAGACAGATGTTGTTTACACTTGGTTATCTCGTGTGTCTTCAATAAAGGTCACTGTAATATTTTTCTAAGTTATTGTCTGAATCCCGATATACAAACTAAAAGCTACGACTTCCTTTAGTTTTGTCCATGAGTGTATCTTTCAGCGATATTGTCTGAATCCCGATATACATTCTAAAAGGTACAACTTCCTTAAGTTTTGTTCATGAGTGTATCTTTCAGAGTTATTGTCTGAATCCCGATATACATTCTAAAAGGTACAACTTCCTTAAGTTTTGTTCATGAGTGTATCTTTCAGCGATATTGTCTGAATCCCGATATACATGCCAAAAGGTACAACTTCTTTAAGTTTTGTCCATGAGTGTATCTTTCAGAGTTATTGTCTGAATCTCGATATACAAACTAAAAGCTACGACTTCCTTTAGTTTTGTCCATGAGTGTATCTTTCAGCGATATTGTCTGAATCCCGATATACATTCTAAAAGGTACAACTTCCTAAAGGTTTGTTCATGAGTGTATCTTTCAGAGTTATTGTCTGAATCCCGATATACATTCTAAAAGGTACAACTTCCTTAAGTTGTGTTCATGAGTGTATCTTTCAGAGTTATTGTCTGAATCCCGATATACATTCTAAAAGGTACAACTTCCTTAAGTTTTGTTTTATGAGTGTATTTTGTTACTCCTTCTCTCATTGCTTCTCTTTTCTTTTATTCGAATAAGTTGATAATTGTTCTGATTAAAATAATTTGTGTTTGTCATTCTTATGCTTGTTCTTCCATAATTTCCCTTCAACTACCTGACACAATATTATTTTTGAAAAATAGATTAGTATTCATGATAATGTGATAGAGTTTTTTTAAATAAATATATTGCCATGTGGAAAATTAGGGAAGACCAACTTCGAGATGAGGCAACAATTTATTTCAGGCAAGAACAAACTATGAATGATAAACAAAAGAGAAGCAAAAGAAGGAAGTGTACAGAGTAGAGCAAAATATAAACATAAAAATAATACTCTGCTAATAAAATAATAAATACTTCGTTACAATATTATATTAATACATATTTTATGTAGTACCAACATCATCAATTTCCGATTCCACAAAATATGTAACACCATATACTCTTATAATTGTATCCATATAGATAAAATATTATGGAAACCTATACGAAACCGAAAACATATTTCATTTTTATATAAATTCTAGTTTTATATAAATATAAAGGTCGCCTCTTCAGTCAAAATAGACACTATAACTAAGTGCCATCTATTGATCGTCTCTGATATATAACGGATTCTGGCTTTAGATTGTCAATAGATAGCGTTTAGTTTCAACGCCTAATTTAAAGGGAGTAAATGGCTTTTATTTTTAAAGATCACATTCTCCCGACAAGATTCCGATCTATTTACACTCATGGACAATACTCAAGAAAGCATTGTATCGCAATATGGACAGTGATGATTGACAGGTGTCCCATCTCGATGGAGCTTCTTGACAATATATATTGGGAGGGCTTGGTCTCTTCTATTCATTATTGATCTCCTCATTAATATCTTTAAATACATCCAGTGTTTTATTAGTCATGTTTTTAGAATACAAATGAATAAACTGGTTATATAGAAAGGATAAATATTATAATATCAATAGATATTGTAATATTTATAACAAAAACATACCGAGATATAATAGTCACTTAATATATTTGACGTATATTTGTATTTTTATTTGAAAAAAAAAGAAGAGACAGAATATTTTTTTTAACTTAGTTGATGGAGTTGGGATATATCCAAGTGGAATTATTCCAACGGCGACACGCAGGGACAAGTTGACAGGAACAGAACCATCTGGTCCAGGGCTGTAGTTTAAGAAGACAGGACAAGAACAAAGTTGTTGGACTAAAGGGAAATTTCAAGGCGATTTGTCGCCCGCTCTGTAATTCCACAACTCTTCAAATTGGCCAGCCCTTGCCGAATTATTTTCTTTATATTATTTTCCTTCAGATTGATTTTTATGACATATTGCGGGTCTTCATTTCTCAAATTTATTAAATACAGAAAAAAGAATAATTCTATATAAAACAATCATCAGGCTAGTTCTTACGTAGGGTTCGGAAATTTGTTACAAATTTTAATATTCGATGCAAAGAAAACTGATTTCTATTCAATATCAAATTCTTCTTTGAGCGATTAGATCCTATAAAGCTACTTCTTGTTCATGACTATTTCTGTTTAAAAATGTAAATCTACGCAATTATTTCTAGACAGGATATCGGTTTTTGTGTGTTAAAATAAAATAAAGATTTCTTGGATAATTGAGGTAATATATTTAGGAAATATATCTTTATTTTTTCTTCTACAAGAAAATAAAACCTAATCCAAATGAAATAACATTCTGATGATGGTAATAGCGTTGTTACTATCATCAGACAAAATATTCTTGTATCTATAATATATAATCAAAATGGTTCTTTATTATTTTATTTTTCTCTTTTTATCATATTCTGTATAACCGCTGAGAACATATCATGGAATTTTTTAAATAAAAATTACGGTAGTGGTACTTTTTCTAATTACTCCATAATAGGTAGTAGGTATGGTTGGTAGTAAATGACTGTTTTTACTCTAAGTGCATTACACGTTTGAACATGTAGAAAGCAGCTCGAATTTTGCACATATAAGTGTGCCAGAGCATAGTATAGCCGCTGAGAACTCTATCATGGAGTTTTTCAAATAGAAATTACGGTGGTAGTACTTTTCCTAATTACTTCATAATACTCATGGTAGGTAGTAAATGACCTTTTTTTATTCTAAGTGAATTACATGTTTATACATATAGACCTCAGTTTGACTTTTGCACTCACAAATGTGCCAGAGCTTCCATTTAGTTACTTACACTCACTGGTGGAGTTAAAATTTAACAAGAATAGCAGGAGTGGGAGCATTGAAACAATTTGTTTCATCAGAAAAAAAGTGCCCAATGCAGGATTCGATCCCAAGTTTTGGCTGTCAAAAAATCGACGGTTTTGACACTCCTCAATCAACCTTACTAATCAATCCAAAGAAATAATGAATTAAAATAATTGATTAAAAATAAAAAAAATGAGACGACTACAGGAATAATAAAAATGGCTTAAGCCCGATAAACAGTTTGTATTTGTATTACAGCCTTTTGATAGATCTTATTGTTCGAAAGCTTGCCAAGATTATATCGCTTAAATGAAAAATCTCATCACTGTTAACTTTTATCTATTTTTAGAAATGATATTCAGCGATTTATTCAATTGTAATTTGGATCAAAATCTATAGAATGATGAGCGTGTACCACGAATAGGCAGCGAGTCCAGTTTCATATACGTATTCTCATCAAAGTCACCCCGATCTATTCTCTTTATCAATTCCTGGAAGGATATATATTGATTAAGCCATCTATATAGTCAGAGAAATAATTAAACTCCGCTTTTGCCGGTCCCAAGCCTGGAAGAAAAGAGAGGAGGGGGAGCAGTAACGAGCTCGCTAAAAAACCTGGTCTCAGCTGACCTGGCTGATAGTACCTTGTAAGGACTCCTGATCCAGGGATACAGTATGAATAGTGTCTGTATTACATATTAGGAGAAGCTTCACATGGTTTCTGTTCCTCATGTCAGGAGCGGCCATTTCATTTTGGAACTAAGTCGGTCTGTTACTGAGTAGTGCTCCCAGTCTTAATGACAAAAGTAGACGCATTCTACTTCACCCAATCATTATGGAGCTCTACAGGCTTGATAGCCTAATATGATTGAGTGGATATAAGAAATATAAGAAGAGGAGAAAAATAATGGAATATATTTTTAAAATTATAATACCAGTGATTTTTTATTTAATATTTTGTTACAATAAATATCATTTTTCTTTTTAAAAAATAAACACTTCGGCCAGTTAAAGTTTTATTTTCTCAATGTTTCAACAAAAATATTTTGTCTTCGTAAGGATAAATGAGAATAAAGCATTTGGCAAGGCGTTAAAAATGATTCTGAGGCTTTTAACTCCCTGCCAATGCTTTATTTTTATTTCTCCTGACGAAGACAAAATATTTTTGTTGAAACATTGAGAAAATAAAGCTCTAACTGGCCGAAGTGTCTATTTTTAAACAAATATGAAGGCTGGCCAGGCAACCTTTATCTTCACAAGATATAAATATAATATAAAATAAGCTGAATTTAGAACAAATTTGCGATAGTAGTTCTGATATTTTCTGTTAACTATTGATAAAAATGCGAGAGCCAAAGAAGGGGTCGCTTTGGGAAATGATAGCTTATCTCAATTGAATCGCTTAAGAAAGATTATAACGTAACACTTCCAAAAATACGAAACTTTTAATTAAACCAAAAGATTAATTTAATTTATTAAAGAAAGGTATCCTGCTATCCTATTTATTATCAAACGAGACTCAAAAATATTTAATCAAAACGATATTCAAAAAGATTAAACGTTTTATAAACAAATAAAACTAAAATTATGTATATAAGATTGTTAAAGGAAGGATAGCATGCAAAGGAATTAAATCAGTAGGTAGAATGGAATGAAGAAGAGGCATGCAGATGTTATCTGGTGACAGCTTGTCCGCTATCCGTCTTCCAAACCTCGCGGGACGACACAAAAGCTCCATCCTCACTCCTGGCCAATTATCTCAAGACCCTCCGGGAATGTCCTAATGTATGCCAGGCATGTCTTGGCGCCTGTCATCGCCTTGGAACATTCCGCACAAGCATTCTTTTCCCTCTGCCGCGGCAACAAAATGCATTAGCTCCGCGTGGCGACAGTCGATTGACAGCTAATAAATCCTCACGTGACATATTACCTTGGTATAGGTAGGGGAGATTACATTTGTGGTTGCTTTTACCTGGAAATACATTTTATTGGGTATTACGATGTGATATACTAAGGTCGAAACATCACTCCTTTCCCCCCACCCCCCCTCTCTCTCCCTTTTTTATTTGACAACCAGCTGAATGACCCGGGCAACGACCGGGTTTTACCCGATTAAATGTTTTTATTCAAATACTATTTTCGCTACAATTATAAATTGGCGCCGTGGATGTCATTCTGGTGAAACGTTCCGCTCCAATCTTTGTGTCTGAGAAGCAATATTTTTATCTACCAACATTTCGGTAACATACTATCACCATTCTCAATGTGAAAAAATCTGATAGTTGGTATATTCGAGTATATAATATTCATAAACACATTATGTTGTACGTTTCATTTACGAAAATTTCGTTTTTCCTTGAGAATGGGGTGATATTGGGTCACTGTAACGAGTGGCAATAAAAACGTTCGACCTAAGTTTGATGAGTAAAATATCGTTTTACGTTTAATTTACAAAGTTTTCCCCTAGTGTCACCATTCTCAAAGTAAAACGGACTTTTATTTATTATATTAGTGGATATACGTTGTATGCATGTTGTACGTTTTATTATATAATCGGTCCTACCACTTTGGCAGCTTTAACATCTATTTGGCAGAAATGACCGAATTCATTATTCCTTACAAAGGATATTTTATCCACCAAGATTCCGGTAATACACTATCACCATTATCAATGGGAAAAAATCTGGTAGTTGCTATATTCGAGGGTATAATATTCATAAACATATTATGTTGTACGTTTTATCTACCAACATTTCGGTAATACACTATCACCATTCTCAATGTGAAAAAATCTGGTAGTTGCTATATTCGAGGGTATAATATTCATAAACATATTATGTTGTACGTTTTATATATATCTACCAACATTTCGGTAATATACTATCACCATTATCAATGGAAAAGATTCTGGTAGTTGCTATATTCGAGGGTATAATATTCATAAACATATTATGATGTACGTTTTATCTACCAACATTTCGGTAATACACTATCACCATTATCAATGGAAAAGATTCTGGTAGTTGCTATATTCGAGGATATAATATTCATAAACATATTATGTTGTACGTTTTATATATCTACCAACATTTCGGTAATACACTATCACCATTCTCAATGTGAAAAAATCTGGTAGTTGCTATATTTGAGGATATAATATTCATAAACACATTATGTTGTACGTTTTATCTATCAACATTTCGGTAATACACTATCACCATTCTCAGTGTGAAAAAATCTGGTAGTTGCTATATTCGAGGATATAATATTCATAAACACATTATGTTGTACGTTTTATATCTACCAACATTTCGGTAATACACTATCACCATTCTCAGTGTGAAAGAATCTGGTAGTTGCTATATTCGAGGGTATAGTATTCATAAACACATTATGTTGTACGTTTTATCTATCAACATTTCGGTAATACACTATCACTATTATCAATGTGAAAAAACCTGGTAGTTGCTATATTCGAGGATATAATATTCATAAACATATTATGTTGTACGTTTTATATCTACCAACATTTCGGTAATACACTATCACCATTCTCAGTGTGAAAAAATCTGGTAGTTGCTATATTCGAGGGTATAATATTCATAAACATATTATGTTGTACGTTTTATATATATCTACCAACATTTCGGTAATATACTATCACCATTATCAATGGAAAAGATTCTGGTAGTTGCTATATTCGAGGGTATAATATTCATAAACACATTATGTTGTACGTTTTATCTACCAACATTTCGGTAATACACTATCACCATTATCAATGGAAAAGATTCTGGTAGTTGCTATATTCGAGGATATAATATTCATAAACATATTATGTTGTACGTTTTATATATCTACCAACATTTCGGTAATACACTATCACCATTCTCAATGTGAAAAAATCTGGTAGTTGCTATATTTGAGGATATAATATTCATAAACACATTATGTTGTACGTTTTATCTATCAACATTTCGGTAATACACTATCACCATTCTCAGTGTGAAAAAATCTGGTAGTTGCTATATTCGAGGATATAATATTCATAAACACATTATGTTGTACGTTTTATATCTACCAACATTTCGGTAATACACTATCACCATTCTCAGTGTGAAAAAATCTGGTAGTTGCTATATTCGAGGGTATAGTATTCATAAACACATTATGTTGTACGTTTTATCTATCAACATTTCGGTAATACACTATCACTATTATCAATGTGAAAAAACCTGGTAGTTGCTATATTCGAGGATATAATATTCATAAACATATTATGTTGTACGTTTTATATCTACCAACATTTCGGTAATACACTATCACCATTCTCAGTGTGAAAAAATCTGGTAGTTGCTATATTCGAGGATATAATATTCATAAACACATTATGTTGTACGTTTTATCTATCAACATTTCGGTAATACACTATCACCATTCTCAGTGTGAAAAAATCTGGTAGTTGCTATATTCGAGGATATAATATTCATAAACACATTATGTTGTACGTTTTATATCTACCAACATTTCGGTAATACACTATCACCATTATCAATGTGAAAAAATCTGGTAGTTGCTATATTTGAGGATATAATATTCATAAACACATTATGTTGTACGTTTTATCTATCAACATTTCGGTAATACACTATCACCATTCTCAATGGTAATAAATCTGGTTGTTGCTATATTCGAGGGTATAATATTCATAAACATATTATGTTGTACGTTTTATCTATCAACATTTCGGTAATACACTATCACCATTCTTGAAGGGATTCCACAGGCAGATATGTTGTACAACTGCCATTTCGGAATGACTGCCAATTAGGAGATTCAAGATCCAATGCGATCAAAAGACTTTGTTCTTTGGAAAGATATTTGATTCCACGACCTGAAGTTTATGACCAATATAGAAGCTTCATTAAGGAATATCTTGAATTGGGACATATGAGCTTAGTACCAAAGGAAGATATCATTAAGGGAAGGTACTATCTGCCTCATCATCCTGTAATAAAGGAAAAAAGTTGCACCACCAAATTGCGAGTAGTATTTGATGCATCAGCAAAGACTGATTCAGGTTTGTCCTTGAATGATGCTTTAATTCCAGGGCCCAAAATTCAACAGGATTTGTTTCACTATCACCATTCTCAATTGAGAAGATTTCCTGTACTGATAAGGGCAATAGCATGAAACTCTAGTTTACATGTGGCTTATATCTGAATTTACTAAAGCTGGTGTTGAGGTACTTACTTATCTCCATCTATGCGTTCAACACAAGGCTGATAAACAAAATTAATTTTAAAAAAGAATAACTATCCCTTTTTACGTATGAATATCATTCTCCCGCATCGCATCTTGCATATCATTATTTATAATATGAATGCAAATATAATATAGATGAATTTATCATATCAACATAGCATATGCTTCCGTTAATATAATATACTATGAAAATTTGTTATAGTCTGAACAAAATGTCAAACTCTCTCTGTGTGTTCGATCATGCATTTAAAACTTTGATAGAGGACTCAAAAACGCTCTTTAATATATACACAAGGAAAAAGCGCTTGTAAGAATTATTTTAAAATTCTTAGTAAGAAAAAGAGTATGTCTCAAATTTGATGTTACACGGGTATTTAATTTTTTTTTATTTAAAAAAAATCATATTTTATATCGATGAAAGAAAATTTAGAGTTCTAGTTAACTATATGGTAACTTCTTGTTTTTCTCACCCAAAGTTTCTTAAATTAAAATTAAAGGGTGGTCCATCAACATTTTCTTGGCCTCTCTGAAATTTTAATGGAAATTCTTTTCTCCTAAATTTATAAGCCCCTCTCTCTGTTGACTCAGTCTTTCTGTTTAGGGGAGCTCAAGGAAAAAATCCCAGGTTTAATTACAACGCGTATCAAAGATACCTTACTCTGTAGAATAATGTATTTAATTTGTTACTCTTTTAAGAAATCGTATTCAATATATGAAAAATGAAATATTGAAAAAATTATATATAAAGTAGAACCTCCATGAGAGGACACTCTCGCTAGAAGACACCTCTCTACAAAGGACAGTTTTTATTTGCAAAATGATCATTTTTACTATTTAGCAACTCTCCAGTAAGAGGAAACCTCTCCCTAAAGGATACTTTGGCTCTGCAAATAGGTCTCTCTACGGGGAGGTTATGCAATATATATTATAAAAATATATACCTCATAAATATCTTATAATAAATTCAATGAAGTATACAAGACTAAGGGTCTTGTATAATTATATTTCTCTAGCTTTCAGTTTAACATGCCTTTCAACAGAAGCTACTAGGAGTATAAATTCTAGCTAACTATACAAGCCGATAATAAATAGATAAAAAATATATCACTTTTCGGTCTGTGAGTATAGTTGGCTAGTATCTATACCTTTATTTTTTTACTGTTGGAGGACATGTTAGCCTAAAACTAGAGAAATGAAATTATACTAGAAACTAAGCCTTGGATGCTTTATTGATTTTATTAAATTATAAACCTAAGTAAGAATGATATATTTTAATCCAAATATAAATATAAATTTTATCATTGAATCATTATTGACGAATTATATTTCCATATAATTAATTATCCACACATTATCAAAAACCAAGTAGGTAAAGATATATAACTAGTCACAATTCAAGATATTTCAAGACAAAACAGGAAAATACAGTCTTTAGTACACTTCATCAGAGCTTTAAATGATGCTGTGTATCTGTATACCAAAATATTATTTTTAATATCATTTCTCTATTTCAAAAATTTATATTTTGATTAGATCATAACAAATATCATAAAAAGTCGGTTGACGAGTTGGTACCAACCTCGATTCCTTACAGCGATGAATCGGGATTGAATCCTGCGTTAACATTTTGTTTAATATGCGAATAACCTTCATATACAAGGGGGGATCAATAAATAAGGTGAATTATCTTATTTCTTAAAAATTAAAAAAGCAAAAATAATTTAAACCACAGAATATTAAAATCTAACATCGAGAGACTATTTAAGGTGTTCTGTTCTTTTTTCCCACGCGCGGCGCGAGACTTATAAATAAACTAAAATGGAAGCTCCGTTGAAGGATTACACCCCGCTTGAACAAAGTGCAGTTATTCGTTTCTTGAATGCAGAAGGTATTCAAACATCTCAAATATGCCAAAGAATGAACATTATCTATGGTGAGTCTTGTTTGTCTAAAAAAAAATATATATAAATGGGTTAACGACTTCAAAAATGGACGAATTACATGTACCGATATTGAGCGACCTGGACGACCAAGTGTTACAGCGACGCCAAGCACGATAAATGCGGTTGAAAACTAAATTTGGAGGATAGAAAAATAACCATTTTTACCATAGCCGACAATTTGAATTTGAAACAACAGCGACCTTTATTTTGACATTCTTGTAAATAAGCTAAAGCCAGGTATAAGAAACAAAAGAAGAGGAAAGCTTAGTAAAGGTGTTCTCTTCCTTCATGATAATGCAAGGCCGCATACATCATGTAAAACTGTATCTACAATCGTTAAATTAGGTTTTGAAATTTTAGAATATCCTGCATATAGTCCAGACCTAGCCCTCTCTGACTATTTCCTTTTTGGATTACTAAAGAAGGAGTTAAAGGGAAAGCGATTTGACTCGGATGAAAATGTCCAGAAAGTGGTGCAAGATTCTTTTCACACGCTTCCTAAGAGTGCCTATAAAGAGGGTATTTACAAGTTGCCAGAACGATGGAGACGATTTATAGAAAGCCAAGGTGATTATTTTGAATAAATAAAGACCTAAATTTTATTATCGTTCTTATTTTTTAAAATAAATTATAATTCACCTTATTTATTGATCCCACCTTGTATTATTCATTGTTGCAAATATCATGCACTAAGTTGCTCTTTTTGAGCGGTACCTAAAAAGTGATTTTGGAACCGATTATCTTCAGGCGTGAAGGAAAATGCTCTGAATCCAATATGGCCATGAAACTTGATAAAGGAAACTGAGCAAATGGAATTTTCGGCTCATTTTGTCGGTACAGTAGGTTAAACAGTCATTATGTCCAAAGAAAATATTTTAAAATTGCAAAAATACAGCGGGGATCAGAAGGATATTCGTGCCCAGAACTGGGTAAAACTTTTTGAATTACATGTTACAGATGAAGATAAAGGAAAGTTGTTCTTTTACTATCTAGAAGGAAGAGCCTTAGAATGGTATGCCGATGAAATTGCAGGAACAAATATTAATCAATGGGTAACCATCAAACAAAAATTTATTACAAGATTTGGATCATCAACAGCAACACCATTAATTGATGCACAACGAAGGTATCTACGCCGCGATGAATCCGTCAATGACTACTTTCAGTCCAAAATCCGGCTTCTAAAACAAACTTCCTTATCCAAAGTTGAACAGATCCAGATGTTGACGGAAGGATTACCAGCACAATGGAAGATAAGCTTAGCCCCAATACATTTCGAAGATATAGAGACTTGGGTAAGTGCAACCTTAAAATTAGAGGCTGCTGTTAGCTCCATACAGAAGAACTCCAAACCAGCCTTTAGCGAAAATAAATTTAAAGATCCTACCTCCTACGTCGCTTCACCTCCGAAGCCACCATACCCATGCAGATTTTGCAAAATGCGAAATTTAAATAATTTTCATTGGCATAATGAATGCCCATATAGACCCAAAACATTCCCTAAAGAAACCGCAGCAAACGAACAACCCTCAAATTTGTATGCTACTTCCGACCCTTCATCTTCAAACTCAACTGATTTACCAACAGTTAACATTATCCACAGAGCAGGAGGACAGCAAACACATGTTGACGCACTTTCCAGGAATCCAGTGTGCACATTCATAACCGAAGATAAGATGAAGATTGCTCAACAACAGGCAGACTTGCGATTTGTAAAGAACCCTCAAATTAAAAGTGGCTTTGTCACTATACGAATTCGAGGCCATTCCAAAGCAGTTGTACCTGATTCCCTACGGGCAAAATGTCTTCACCACTTTCATGATGGCTTTGGACATCCTGGAAAAAACAAAACATTGAAGCTGATTTCCACATATTACTGGTGGCCACAAATGCTCAGGACCATAAAAGAGTATGTTTCCTCATGTAAAGTTTGTCAGCTCAGCAAATAGTCAAACCAACCGACAATCGGCCATTACCAAATACCGGACAGCGACCTCCAACCATTTGACCTCATTGGACTCGATACAATTGTTTTGGGAAATGAAGCCAAGAACACCAGACATAAGTATCTCCAGGTCATCATAGATCACCATAGTCGTTACATTTGGGCATCTCCCACAGCATCCAACAATTCAGCTGCCATCCTCAACATCCTTAGACAGCTGTTATCTTCTGGAGTACCAATCAAACGTATTCTGACGGACAATGGTTCGAATTTCACAAGTAGAAGCTTCAAAAATTTTATGTCGGAAAATAAAATTGCCCATTCCCTTGCTACTCCATACCATCCTCAGACATATGGAATGGTAGAAAAGGCTAACCATACCCTTCTCACAAGATTGAGAGCTGCAATTTTGGAGAAACCGAAACAAAAATGGTCGACACTCGTACCATTTATTGTCAAGACCTACAACCAGACACCACATGAAGTAACAAAATTCAGCCCAAAGTTTCTTCTGTATGGAATTGATGAATCACCATCTTTTTCTGACCATCCCATCACTTTAGAAGAAGCAAGAGGTCTGGCTCGCGAGAATACCAGAAAAGCTCAAATAAAGAGAAAGAATCTTAATGATGATAAACATCCAGATGTGGAATTCTCTGAGGGAGATCAAGTTTTGAGGACTGTTGCAAAGCACCATCCATACATGTCTAAACTCAGCCCAAGACAACAAGGCCCTTTCTTCGTTAAGAAGAAGATCAGCAGTCTAGTCTATGACATCCAAGACACCGAAGGACGGGTGTACCTTCTCAACTTCGATCTTTCAAGGACAGGGAGTCCTTGGGAGCCGGGGGGTGTGACGGTGTTTTGACCCACCGACAATTTTTAATGGCCCTTTCAGTCGCCACCACCTCTGCCGGCGGTGACGCCAAGTCGGCGCGCATGCGCGGCGGTGGTCACGTGGTAAGCACGGGCGAGGGTACGTTGGTAATCGACGGCCACCACGAGCAGACATTCTTTCCTCTCCATCCATTTGAATCAAACATTTTTCAACTCTTGTTTACTAAATATTTAATTTGTAACATTTTATTTATATTTATATTTTATCCTTAATAAATTAAAATACCACGAATGAATAATTGAATCATTTTTTCAAAATCAAACGAACCACCTCAATATTCGCCAAAATAAGTATATAAACGTGTTAAGCTTGTGTTAAAATGTAAATATGCAAATTCATGTTGTCGAATCTATATAAGGCGTGGATTATTATTAAATAATACGATAAATTAAATGCACAAATGATTATATTTATTAACTTACAAAACAAAGGGAGAGATATTTAACACATATCTTATTTTATATATGTTTAAATTTAAGGAAATATAATAAACAAAACAAACAGTTCTATAAAAAGGCTTCAAGACAAATCTAATAACAACAACCAACCACTGGTCAAAAATTAATAATTATATGATTATTTCAAATTTATATAATCTAAATATCTATATATATTTTTAATTATAGTCTATCAATTCATTCATCTATAAAAACTGTACAAAAATAAACGTGGCAGACATCGTGGACGAATGCTACGGCACGTCGCGGGTGCGCTGCTTACTTGGCTGGAACTAATTCTTGAAGATTGTAAGTATAACGGTTGCACCTTTCCATTCGATCACGACATATATATAATTTTAAACTATATTATTTTTCAACTTATAAATATATCTAAACATATATAAAATATAATTTCAGAAATTTATTTGAAAGTGAATTTTTAAATATAAATCTCTACTTTATATTTTACTTGACTACTTATATTTCAAACTCCACAGATTTATACATCGAGCTATGGAATCTTCTTTCAGCAATTCCTCAAGTCCCTTCATGGTAGAGTTACCTTTAAATGGAATTGTAAATAGAAATCTTATATTACATTTTCCATTTTCAATTTTATATTTATAGTTTTATTGTATTTTATCTTTTAGCAAATATATTTGTGGATGAAATTAAAGTCTTTCATTTAAGAAAGAATTGAAAAGATATCATTGAATTTAACTCTCATGTTAATTCTTATGTTTTGAAAATAGAGCAATCCATAAATAAATATATAATTTAAAAGGCATACATTGGATCAGAATGTCATTTAATTTACCAAAATTTCAATTGGCTTTACGCCAACCTTTATCAAGGTTTTACGACATATTAAACCTTGATAAAGGTTGGCGTTCATCCGACTGATATATTGTTAAAATAAATGATATTTTGATCCACTATATGCCTTTTTAACTCTCATATTAATTATGTGTGTTTCTTGCACTAAATGATTTAAGCTAGGTTAATGAATGTATAGGACATATAATTTTAATCTATTGTTCTATGTTATAGACTGTATATTCTGGCTTAACGATCCCCGAGATGGTACATCGAGTTCAAGACAGAGATGGCTGACGTCGTATTGTGTTTGGGATGTAATACTACAGTAGGTCACAACGTTTGATCGCGAATATAATGATATTACAAGTGCTTGTACTATTTATATCATATATATATGATTATTCTGAATATATAGAGCAATCCATAATATATGTATATTTTAAAAATAAGGCTTATTTTGGATTGTAATAAGATTATTTATTAATCCGATATTTCGATGGACCAATCTTCCATCTTTTACGAGGTATTTTGCCGTGAAGCACGTAGCAGGTCGCGTGCTTCACGGCAAAATACCTCGTAAAAGATGGAAGATTGGTCCATCGAAATATCGGATTAATAAATAATCTTATTACAATCCAAAATAAGCCTTATTTTGAAAATATATGATTATATAGATTAAACTTATACTACTATATCCTGCCAAATTTTATTATATTATCTCAATTCGTGTTCTGGGTGTAACACACCTTCTATTTCCTTTTTTTCCACATAAAAATATAATGTATGAATTTAATTATGTATATATGTTCTCTTTGTGTTGTGTGTGTCATAAAATATAATTAAAATGAAAATAAATTTAAAAATAAAACTAAATAGAAACTTAACCATGGAAACCTGTAGGCTTCACTTTAATATTCATACAAGGGATTAGTATATTAAAAGGTTTATTATATTAAACATATATTCAGACAAACACAAAAGTTCTCTAATTTTTCGCTAATATATTTCAAACTTTTTCTGTATTTAAAAGAAATAGACACATGTCAAATACTTAATCAAGGGTTTACATTGTTTTATTCAAGAAAATGTCTACTGAGGTACTTATAGCTTAATATCCAATAGTTTATTTCAACTCCCGACTTTTCAGTCACTTCCTTCCACTCTCTTCAGGGAAGGCGAATGAAGTCGCTGAAACGTTGATGTGGCTGTGCTTTTCTCTGAATCACCTTTCTACCAAAAAATGATGTTTAGATTCCTATTGCATCATCTCGAGAATACAAGAAAGATGCTCCTTTCCGAAGTCAGAAATTCATCCATCATGCCATAAAATATCATTACTTAGATACAAAGAGACCTTACATGGAATCCTAAAATGGGATCACAAAGAGACCTTACATAGAATCCTATAATGGGATCACAAAGAGACCTTACATGGAATCCTAAAATGGGATCACAAAGAGACCTTACTTAGAATCCTATAATGGGATCACAAAGAGACCTTACATAGAATCCTATAATGGGATCACAAAGAGACCTTACATAGAATCCTATAATGGGATCATAAAGAGACCTCTTACATAGAATCCTATAATGGGATCACAAAGAGACCTTACATAGAATCCTATAATGGGATCACAAAGAGACCTTACATAGAATCCTATAATGGGATCACAAAGAGACCTTACATAGAATCCTATAATGGGATCACAAAGAGACCTTACATAGAATCCTATGATGGGATCACAAAGAGACCTTACATAGAATCCTATAATGGGATCACAAAGAGACCTTACATATAATCCTATAATGGGATCACAAAGAGACCTTACATAGATTCCTATAATGGGATCACAAAGAGACCCTGCATAGAATCCTATAATGGGATCATAAAGAGACCTCTTACATAGAATCCTATAATGGGATCACAAAGAGACCTTACATAGAATCCTATAATGGGATCACAAAGAGACTTTACATAGAATCCTATAATGGAATCACAAAGAGACCTTACATAGAATCCTATAATGGGATCACAAAGAGACCTTACATAGAATCCTATAATGGGATCACAAAGAGACCCTACATAGAATCCTATAATGGGATCACAAAGAGACCTTACATAGATTCCTATAATGGGATCACAAAGAGACCTTACATAGAATCCTATAATGGGATCACAAAGAGACCTTACATAGAATCCTATAATGGGATCACAAAGATACCTTACATAGAATCCTATAATGGGATCACAAAGAGACCTTACATAGAATCCTATAATGGGATCACAAAGAGACCTTACATAGAATCCTATAATGGGATCACAAAGAGACCTTACATAGAATCCTATAATGGGATCACAAAGAGACCCTACATAGAATCCTATAATGGGATCACAAAGAGACCTTACATAGAATCCTATAATGGGATCACAAAGAGACCTTACATAGAATCCTATAATGGGATCACAAAGAGACCTTACATAGAATCCTATAATGGGATCACAAAGATACCTTACATAGAATCCTATAATGGGATCACAAAGAGACCTTACATAGAATCCTATAATGGGATCACAAAGAGACCTTACATAGAATCCTATAATGGGATCACAAAGAGACCTTACATAGAATCCTATAATGGGATCACAAAGAGACCCTACATAGAATCCTATAATGGGATCACAAAGAGACCTTACATAGAATCCTATAATGGGATCACAAAGAGACCTTACATAGAATCCTATAATGGGATCACAAAGAGACCTTACATAGAATCCTATAATGGGATCACAAAGATACCTTACATAGAATCCTATAATGGGATCACAAAGAGACCTTACATAGAATCCTATAATGGGATCACAAAGAGACCTTACATAGAATCCTATAATGGGATCACAAAGAGACCTTACATAGAATCCTATAATGGGATCACAAAGAGACCCTACATAGAATCCTATAATGGGATCACAAAGAGACCTTACATAGAATCCTATAATGGGATCACAAAGAGACCTTACATAGAATCCTATAATGGGATCACAAAGAGACCTTACATAGAATCCTATAATGGGATCACAAAGATACCTTACATAGAATCCTATAATGGGATCACAAAGAGACCTTACATAGAATCCTATAATGGGATCACAAAGAGACCTTACATAGAATCCTATAATGGGATCACAAAGAGACCTTACATAGAATCCTATAATGGGATCACAAAGAGGAACGTACCTTCATACAGCCAGTCAGGAACTCCAGCGAAGATTGACCCCACGGCACCATTCGAGGTAACGGCCACAGGTTGGGCACGCAGGTCTTCCTTGTAGTACAGGTTCCCTTGGTACTCGTACACCTGCGCACAGATTTCATGATCTTTATTGAAAGTACACTCTAATAGTAGTGTTCATTAACTTAACTGTCGTTTCCCCCTACCCCTTTCTTGCAATCTAGATATATAGAAAAGTATTTAGTAAGTAACTATCGAAGAACACTCAACCAAAAGAAGCTCATTGCAATTCGCCTTTTTGATTTTTAACCATATTGAAAGTATCTTCGGATTAAGCATATACAATTACCTTGAGGAATATATACCTATTCAGTGTTAAAATAAGATTTTACACTTCATTTAATCGATGTGTTTAGTCTCTTTTATGTGAACTTTAAAATAATAAGTTGCACACATTGATTTATATTAGATACAATGAAATTACGCTCCATCTGTATGTTTTCTTTGAAGCTATTTTTGCGCGATTTATTATTTTATAAATACGATCATGGATAAAACTTGAGCAAGTTGAAATTCTTTTAAAGTCGTATATTTATATTCAAGAAGAAAGAGGAAATTATGTTCACACTTGGTTATCTCGTGTTTCTTCAATAAAGATCACTGGGTATCAAATATCTTTAAGAGTTATTGTCCGTATACCGATATACACGCTAAAAGGTATAACATCTTTAAGCTTTAACTATGAGTGTATATCGAATTTTTATAGGAAGCATTACGGTTAGTTGGTTTCCTCGACTGTAATATAGAGAATTTAAAGAATTAACGGCACGATGATAACATTCCCGAGACGCTGCAGCGTTGGAAATTGGTAATAAACTTAAAAAAACAAGAATTACGGGCTCGTGCGAGCTCGAAGTATACCATGGTATACGATAGTTTAGTAAATTATTTTCTTTTTTACATGACACTATCAGAATAAATCAGTGATGATATGGTTCATCGTTTTACTGAACTAATCATAGATCAAATGCTTCCAAAGTCACACTACACAGACTCTAGAATGGCCAATTCAATAGCTGTAGCGGTCTGGTAGATCAAATTTGTGATATCTCTTGAAAGTCTAATATACCGGTGAACTCTACCTTTATAATATTTGTTCCTATTTATATTAGTGAGTGTAGAAAACGTCTAAAAATAATTAGTTGAAGAATATTTACAACAAGCTTTTTGAAAATAGACCAATGTAATGCTCTTTTAAAACAATAACAACCAATTTTGGTTCTGACGCTCTTAGCCAAGCAAGAACAATTGAAATATTTCGTCTTTCTATCAACAGTTGGAAATTAAATTATTTTTCAACCACATAGATAAATAAATGATATTTTGATCAAATATATGCCTTTTTAATTGATTTGCATATCTCTATATTCTAATAATCTTGGAATGAAAATGAAAGCATTTGAAATAAAGAGAATGGAAAGAATAAATTTGTAATATGGATGAATGCCCTATATATTACATAGCTAATCAAGAGACCAAGATGGCAGAGTTGAAGTTGGTGAAATGTGGATGGACTTTATCTGTGGGGGGATGGCCCACGTGATCTTTATTGAAGACACACGAGATAACCAAGTGTGAACAAAATTGTCTCTGTCTCCTTAAAAATTAAAGTTACCATAATAACAGACGACCAGCGACCTCAAAATATGAAATTTTCTTAAGTTTTGACCATGAATAAATAAATCTACACAAACATGATGTTTTAGCAAGTTATCTGTTTTTGGAAATTTGAACTAACCATTTTATTGTGACGAGTATGATTATTCTAAATTGAACAAATCTTTTACTGTCCTTATTGCAATGATAGAAATAATTGAGGGCCTGGTTCATCGATGGTAAACTTTCTCAGCAGTGTGGCCACTAAAAGGCCTGATCCATTATTTTTATATAGCGAAACTGCTGGGAGGGTTTACCACTCATGAGAGAATCAAGGCCACTTCCTTTTAGTAAAAGGTCAGTAGAAACATTGTTTTATTTAAAAGGATGAAACGCGTTATAAATAGTTGAAATTTCCAAATATATCTTAAACCAAACATTAATCAGTTTTAGTTATAAATGGTAAAAGGTGTTAAAGAATAAATAGAAAAAAATATTTCTACTTTTAGGAATTATAATACATCATTTGTCTTTGTAGAATGGATTTGTAAAAAATGGCATTTATTTAAACAATATCATTTGTCTATGTATCACATGTTCATAATTTGTTTTTTTATATATATTTTATGTAAAACTCTTTATATTCATCCAGAGTAAAAGTATTTTGAATACTAACAAATTCTCTAAGAATATTAAATAAAAATGGTTATAAATTTGATTTATTAAAATAACAAAATTAATATTTACATTGCATTCAGGGTATATATTTATATGATTAGATAATAAAAAGACATATATTGGGTTGAATAAAATATTTATCTGCCAATATTTAGGTTGGCTAAACGTGAAACTTTATTAAGGCATTACATTTTTGTATAAATTGTATACTATTGTTTATACAAAAGTGTAATACCTTAATAAAGGTTGGCGTTCAGTCAACCGAAAAATTGGCAAATAAATATTTTATTTCAATCAAATATATGCCTTTTTATTATCTAATGATTTAAATATAGATTGCTCTATTTTCAGAACAAATATATTTATATATAACTCAAGGTTGCGAGAGGGTGATATTCATTCACCTAAAGAGACATGTCTGAATTTGTCAAAACTGGTGTTTTGATTCATTATGACTAATAATGTTTTTTACTAGGGGGATAACTTCGCCTTTGCCGGTCCCGAGCCCGGAAGAAAAAGGAGGAGGGGAGCAGTAACATGCTCGCTAAAAAACCTGGGCTCAGCTGGCCCGGCTGATAGTACCCTGCAAGGGCTCCAGGGATACAGGATGAGCAGCGTTTGTACTCCATGTTAGGAGCGGCTGTACATTTATAATATTATATAATAATATATAAGCTATATTATAAAGAAATATATTATTACGTGTATATTATAATATAAGCTATATTATAAAAATATAAGTTATAATAGAAGGCTATATACACGTATATAGATATAATATTGAACTTCGCCTTTGCCGGTCCCAAGCCCGGAAGAAAAAGGAGGAGGGGGAGCAGTAACAAGCTCACTAAAAAACCTGGGCTTAGCTGGCCCCGCTGATAGTACCCTGTAAGGGCTCCAGTGCTACAGGATGAGGAGCATTTGTACTCCATGTTAAAAGCGGCTGCACATGGTGTCTGTTCTTCATGTCAGAGGCGGCCATTTATTTTTGAGCTAGGTCGGCCTGCTACTGAATAGTGCTCCCAGTCTTAATGACAAAGGCAGACGCATTCTACTTCATCCAGTCATGATGATTGTCAAGTCTCAAGTTCTACAAGTTTGATACCCTAATATGATTGAGTGGAGATAAGAAAGAAGAAGAAGACTAGGGTGATAAAAGTACATCGGTCTAATGCATATTTAAAGGGAGAGGTGTCTCTTTAGATACATTTTTTATATATTAAAAACATAATAACAATATTCTGACCGCTCTCTTGAGCATTTTAGATGGTACAACGCCATTTTATGGAACAGAATGAGTTGGTCAAATATCAGGGAACAGGCTAAATCAACGTTTAGTTGATTTTTGTACTTCTAGATGGCGCTCTGTCATATAAAAAGTTTTTGTGAGCAGTCAGGATATGCCTATTTTTTTATAATATCAACACCTGACTTTTTTCTATTTTTAAAAAATATTTTTCAATTTTTTTTCATAAAGGATGTTCATTGCTAAATGCATATTTTGTTATTACAGGAATAAATCTTTAATATAGATACACCTGTGATTTGGGTGTATGGAAAATATGAGTTTCGGTGAAAAAGCTGCTTTTACTTCATATATATATATAATGCCTTTATCAGGTATTAGCATGGTAATATAAAAATACTATTTTAAATAATATTTTATATAAAAATATATTTTGTATTTTATTATCAAAAGATATTTCGTTGTAAGAATAGCAGATAAAATAGTAACATAATAATAAAGCAAACGATAAACTTATTTTATAAAAGAAACAGCAAAACATTCTGGCAAAATGGCGGTCGTAGAAAGGTAGTCAAGGCGGAATAATTCGCAGCTAAATATGTGGCTTCAGCCATCATAATTTTCAGGTCGTTTGGTGGCAAAATAGCTTTTTATTTTTTAATATATACTCACTTTAAACACACCGCACCGTCTAAATAAATATTTAAATAAAATCATCGTATGCCCGTCTTTTTATTTCTAATCGATTTTTTTAAATGTCGATATTGAGAAAATATATTTAAATATTATTTATTGGTTTATTTTGATATATATTTAAACTGAGATTTTAAAATATAAAAAAGATAGAAAAGAAACAAATAAAAAAAACTAAAATTCCAATATCTATTTGCTTTCTAAAATAATTTAAAATGTCAAAATTTTGATGTTCGATTTATTAGAGATTCATCTTTTGATAGTTTTTTTAAATAAAAATCATAAATTATTATATTTACTATTGTTAATACGGAAAAATACAACAGGGTAGCCTAGTGGACATGGCATCTGCCCGGTAAGCAGAAGGTTGTGGGTTCGATTCCCGCCCCTGGACACTTTTATTTTTCCGTTCGCCATTACTCTTCACATTTTCACCCTTTCATACGTCATCCAATCATATATAGACCATTACTCTTCATATATTCAACCTTTTCATACGTCATCCAAAAAGTTAGAAATAGTACATATTTCTCTTTGAAATTAATATTGATTTTCACAAAAAAATAAACTTATGCGGGGAGGCTTTAAGTATTACTTTATTACTATTGTTAATATTCGCTTATAGGAGTTTAAAGTAAAATATATGCATTTAAAATGCATATCTATATGAGATAAATTAAGGCATATTTATAATGCATTAGCGCAACATTTATAATAAGAAATTTGAAATATTTTAGACGCGTATGATTCTTTTTAACATAAATCAATATTCTACTGCACTTATTATAATGAAAAAATAATGGGTGGGTCTGGCTCATCAGTGGTGAACCCTCCCAGCGGTTTCGCCAATTTAATCTACCATACCACTGTAATATTGCATTTTTCGGTTTTATCATTTTATATTACCATTTTATTAACATCATGAAACGCGATATCCCAAACTCAGGGTTATTTGCGTCAATGCCTTTCACTACATCACAACAAATCGGCTATATACAATCCTGTTCAATTCATTATTTTACATAAATAAATAAAGAAAATTGTCCAAAGAGAAAAACACACAACAAAGCAAAACACACAAAGCAAGCATCGCACTTCTTTTCCTTCTAAGTTTCCTTCTCTTTTTTCCACTTCAAAAGAAAGTTGTATATGTATTTACAAAATTGATCAAAATTTTTATACTTTTCTTTTTCGTCTACAAATTCATCAAGCTGTCCAAGCTGTCATTTTATATTGTACTGGGCAATATTGATTATATTTTAACATTCAAGGGTCGAATCTTAGTTGAATAATTTTAGTAGGCAATGGACATAAGCTCTTTTGGAACAGTAGAATTATAAATAAATATTTGTATCTCTCTCGAGTAATTCTCTTCCACAATCAACAAAATTGCATATACATCTTTTTATTCAATTTGCATAGCTCTTCATAATGACCGTTTTTTATTATTAGACTAGCCGAATGACCCGGGCAACGCCCGGGTTTTACCCGATTAAATGCTTTTATTCAAATACTATTCGTTACAATTATAAATTGGCGCCGTGGATGTCATTCTTGTATAATATATAAATGAGTTTTAAAAATTGTAAAAAAAAATGCATCGGCCGGGAATTGAACCCGGGCCGCCCGCGTGGCAGGCTAGCATTCTCGCCATTGAACTACCGATGCTTATAAGAAATGGCCATATTTCGGTATTTATTCCATTCACAAAAGCAAACGGTGACAGAATTAAGAATTGATTGATGACTCTGATACTTGTATATTTTAATTGCATTTGCATCTACAAGATTGGGTCAATAAGTAATGCACGATCACCCCTAGCAAAATATATAAATTATTTATTACCATATAAACATGTTTTATGGTATATAAAACACTCTGCCTTTCATATCTGCAATCAGAATTGATATTTCTTCTGTATTAATTGAGATATGGAGCCTAATGTAAACACAAGAATCCAACAACGGTCGGTAACCGAGTTTCTCTTTAAGTCCGTTGACATTTCAGCCACAACAATTCACTCAAAACTTCAGCTAGTATATGGAAACGAAACATTGAATATAAGCACTATACAGAGATGGGTTCAGCGCTTCCAGAAAGGTGATTTTGATCTTCATGACAAAGAGAGGCCAGGTAAACCTTCAACGGTCACAACAGACCAAAATTTGTCTCTTGTTGAGGAAATTATCAAGAATAACCGGACAATAACGACATGTGAATTGATGAAAATAACTTTCATCAATGAGGTTAGAGATTGGTTCAGAAAGCAAGATGTAGCATTTTACCAAAGTGCTTTTGTAAGTTGTAAAGAACGCTGGACCAAATGTGTACAGAGAGAAGGTGGATATATTGAATGATGCTGATATATAGATGTTAGCATTTTTATAAGTTGTTTTTAGTAGATTTATATATTTATATTTTTGACCAGATGACCGGACTACTTTGCAAGCATATATTTAGTTTTGAAATGATGTAAATTAGTTAGTTATGAAAGGAAAATAAAAAGTATTAATTTCTTCGAGGTGTTGGTGTTTACTCTGCTCGATGGAAGAATAGTAAAGTCTTAGCTCCCAACAATAGATAATAGTTATGTATTCATTAAAACAAAGTTTAATCTTTATGGTTTGTCGAATAAAAAAACTATTTTGATTATGCATTACCTATCGGCCCAACCTTGTATATACATGTATATGCGCGTGAGTGCATTGCAATCGTGAGTAAGTCAGTAAGATATTCAGGTAGAATAGTGGGGACTTACCAACTGAGTATCTCGAGGTCCCCAAATCATCAGCCGCATCCTTTCCTGGTCTCCAGGACTGTGCTCAAGTGTCAGCACTTGCCTGAAATGTCACCAACTTGTTACAACACAGAATTTGATTATGTATCAAATACAAGATGTCTGCAGAGTCTCCTTACATATGGGTTACAGGAAATTTCCAATATCCGGCTAAATTTCCACCCAAAAATTTAAATAGTTATAATGATAATTTATTTTTTATTTTTTTTTCATTATTTCGTCAATGTGTGTAACAGTCTATAACCTTTATTCCAAGTTACATAATATTTCCTTACTTCACATTTTAAAGGTGGGAAGTGTTTTTTACTCAATAAAAAAACATGAAAAACTAAGAAATATATATATACATTTAACAAATGCGTTGTTTATTGACATACATGGAAACATGCCAAGAATACAACTTTAACAAAAATACGCGTAAATATATAAATATTTTACATCTTTTCTTAACTTAAAATCCTGATGGCGTTTAGCATTTAGATAATCTTGGCTTCAATATCCCTCTATGTAGAGTAAAAATAAGATATTTAAACTATCTGCCAAATGTAGATAAATAGAATTAGTCAAAGTTCTCTTTCACTTGTTTGTCTACTGGAATACTGCCAGTTGTTTTCTTTCCCTCACTATATTCATTTCTTACTACATTCTGACGACAAACCCGTGATTTAATTTATTTGTCTAACTTATCTCAAATTTGATTACTTTTCAAAACAACTATATATAAAAGATAAAAATTATAAATTTTTCTTAATAAATATATTCATGTGTATATATGGAACTTCTCTAGCTTAAAAATGTATAAATACATTGCATTTATATTATGATGCATTACCGCGCCATCTGTTATGACAATTCGAAACTATTATAGACGCGTATGATTCTTCTAAAAATTAAATCATTTTCTACTGCTCTTACTGTAATAGAAAAATTAATGGGAAGGCCTGGCTCATCAGTGGTGAACCCTCCCAGCGGTATCGTCAGTTTTGTTTATCACACCATTATAAGAACATTGATATATTTTAAAATGGGAAAGGTCCTCTGTCTTTTGAGCATATTAAATATTATATCGGTTAAGATACAAATTACAAAAATGTATTTTATATATGATTGCGAAAGAGGATGGTATTTACGAACCAAAAGGACACCTATCCCTTTAAAAAATCATTAAACAAAGAATGTTGTTCAACACACAAGTACAGAACTTACTTAATACTACACGATTGTGGATTTCGATAAATTACAAAAGACGCTTCAACTCTTTTTTTTTTATAATATAAGGTAATAGAGCGTCATCTATATACAGTAAATGTAAACATTAAGACGCGAATGTTTCTTTAACACATAAATCGAACTATTTTTTTACTTGATTAAAGGTAGATTTCGGAAAAGCCTTCTTTGGATGACTAAAACGTTTTATTTAGCTGGATAAGAACTTGCCCGAAAGCCTACTTTAATAAAGTAAATAAAAATAGTTGTGGTATATGATACTTTTTGTAACAGAACGTACTGTAGGTGATAAATATTGTACTACAACACCTGTTTTTAATACCATCTTCCTCAATCTTGCATTGTTTTCTGGGCTGTAAATCGACCCTACTGTTTCAACAGCTTTAACTCTTTTGGGTACTTTGACCAATTTCATATAACTCCCATTTGGATGTTATTAAATCGTAGACGTTCCTGTACTGATGAGGGTCCCATCCCTAAACCATGGTATACAGGTTGTTGGCCTTAGTCTGCATTTATGGCAAATACTAATTGCTAACATTCAGTTTTATCTGGGGTTATAAACATATTGCAGTATAGTAACGTATTTTTAAGAAGATAAATGATTATTCAGGTACAAAAATAAATATTTTAAAGTGAAAAGACGATTTTAAGATGTTTACTTTATTGGATAAAAACGGCGAGCTTTCTAGCGTTAAGTTTTCATCAGGTCAATGGCTCCACTAAGGCGTCCAATTTATATAAGGCATATCTTCACCATTTCAAACAAATTTGTAGCTAATTCAACCGAATTCCTAACTATTCTCGTAGATGTTATGAAATCGAAGCCGCACTCCTATATTGATGAAGGTCATAACCCAAAATCATGATATATGAGGTATAGAGGTTGACCTTTTTTTTCTGAATTTGCCAAAATGGCGTTTTGACTTATTCATTATCACCAACAATTGTGGTTTGTTCTAAAGTGACAACCAAATCGCATTGTTTTAATGCTATTTTAAAAGTATTGGTATCAATTTTGATACATAGAAATTAATAGTAAATTTTATATCAAAAGTTCAGTCAATCACTTAAAGTCAACAGATTTAGAAAACTTTAATAAAACGTACATATAATTGAATGACGTAAATGTATTTATTGAACAATTATCCCTAATAGAATAAATCAAACCCTAAAGATCATATATGAGATAAAACCAAATTAATAAAATAATCTATATAGAAAGGCTTTATTACATATATATGACATATAAACCCCCCAAAAAACTTTTATTCCTTGTTTATAAGAAGTAAGGCAGACATAATGTAAATTTGGTGTACATTTATATTTTCTTCAAAGCACGTGTCTATAGTATATTCAACTCTTCACCAAAACCTCTACAAAATTGTTGCCTAATCAGAACTCTTCCATACCTCAGTTACATTGTTTGAAAGATCAGCTAGGGAAAAAAACTCCTAAGAGTATATTAATGTTTTTAACTTGGTCGCTAATAGGAATTCCTAAGAAACCCTACTTTTCAGACATCAATAAATTGCTCAATAACTTTTATATATACTACGTTTATATAGAGAAAATAGAAAGTGTTGTACTCAGAATAAACTGGTTCTTCATCACGATGCTTGACATTGATATACAATATGCACCGAATGATATCTATATATATAGATGGAAAATTTGCCGGGAGGAAATTAATCCATGGAAGCAATGGTTGCCTCTCCCGTCAAAATAAACGTCAGAATCTGACGCCATCTATTGACCGTTGCCGCAACTAGCGGCATCGGGTCGGTGACAAAGCCACAACACCAACTTTGGCAAACTGATAAGCGTCCACCTAGAGACCATGGTTTCGGGCTAATGGCCCTCGTCAGTCTAGGGCAGACTTTATTCCATGAGATCCGCACGGGATCTAATGGAATCCTCACAATCTACCAAAGAGGAGTTTTGCTGGCAATGTGGCTGGGCCAAATCTATTGGCAAAACATAGATGGAAAATTTGCCGGGAGGAAATTCTGAGATTCTGACGTTTATTTTGACGGGAGAGGCGACCATTGCTTCCATGGATTAATTTCCTCCCGGCAAATTTTCCATCTATGTTTTGCCAATAGATTTGGCCCAGCCACATTGCCAGCAAAACACCTCTTTGGTAGATTGTGAGGATTCCATTAGATCCCGTGCGGATCTCATGGAATAAAGTCTGCCCTAGACTGACGAGGGCCATTAGCCCGAAACCATGGTCTCTAGGTGGACGCTTATCAGTTTGCCAAAGTTGGTGTTGTGGCTTTGTCACCGACCCGATGCCGCTAGTTGCGGCGACGATCAATAGATGGCGTCAGATTCTGACGTTTATTTTGACGGGAGAGGCGACCATTGCTTCCATATATATATATATATATATAAATGAATGTGTATCTGTACTCGATAGATTCGAAAATCATATATCCAATCGCCGTGAAAATTTGGTAGATTATTAGGCATTTCCCGGGGAAGGTTATTGAAAATATTTTTAAAAATCAGAGTTGAGGTTGTAGATAAAGATAAAGTTCACCATCAACCATCAAATATCATTCATTTCATGATGATATTTAATAATTACAATATTGTTGTTCAATTGAAATTCGTTTGAAATATTGTTTAATATCACAAGTAAAAAAGCATGTTTATTCTACCATTAACTACGTATATCTATGTTTGTATACATATATTATATTCAAATAACATATATGTAGGGATAATTTTATTTGTTAATTTTCATTCTGATGTATTGTATACATTTGATCATTAATAAATTATATTTGAGGCATTATAACTGCCTTTTTGTTCAAAAACAGCAAATTTTGAACGGGTAGATCTAGGTGGAGTAGAGTATCAAAAATAAAGTTATCTTGACAAGTATAGATTCAGTAGGGATTGAATGCTTGCTAGAATTGTTTAAACAAATGTTCATTAGGCAAACCTTTACTCGGGTAAAAACCGGGAGAAGCCGGGTATATTCGCTAATTAAAAATAATAATAACCTAAAATTGAATATTTACTAGGCGTCTTGGATC